>WOXC01008570.1:0-87633 GCA_011680675.1 Gymnobelideus leadbeateri
CAATGGGCTAGGGCAACAAAGGCAAAAACAAAACAGTCTTTCAAATATTTGATGACTGTTCTAAGGCTGTTTTTTCTACCCTAACATTCTTCTATTTTTCTTAAAGACCTGTCTAACATTCTGTGTTCTTGTAATCTATGATCTAATTTTTGTTGTGGAGTCTCTTCAGTCAAGTTTGACTCTGTGACCTTATCTGGGTTTTCCTGGCAAAGTTACTCCTTCTCCTCCTCAGATGAGGAACTGAGGAAAACAGTATTAACTGACTTGCCTAGGATCACACAACTATTGAGTATCCAAGGCCAACTTTGAATTCAGGAAGAGTCTTCCTGACTCCAGTCTGGGTCCTCTATCCACTGTGCCATCTAGCTGCCCTCTACATTCTAAAGTTCTTTTCAAGTTCTCATTCTATATTCTTTGTTTTCTTCCAACTGTGACATTCTGTGATCCAAAATAAATTTGGCACTTGTCCAGGTCTGTTTTAGATTATCTTCAAGAAGAGCAAAGGAGTGAGGCCTTGGGAAGTTATATTAGATTAAATTGAATTTCCATTCACTTTTAGGTGAACTTGTATTTAGAGATCACATGGAATTTTTTTTCTCAACAATCCCCCACCTTCATCCCTTAAGAAATTTTCTAGGGGGCGGGGCCAAGATGGCAGAGTAGAAACAGCTCATCCAAGCATCTCTGCCCCCAGATTCCCCCCAAACTATGTAAAAGGGGACTCTGAACAACTTCTGGAGCCCCAGCACCCACAGAACGACACAGAGAAGCTAACCTCCCGCTGAGGACAGCCCAGCAGCCCTGTAGGAAGGACCAGCGCAGAGGTCTGGGACCTGGCAGTGGGCAGAGTGCAGAGCGCATGAGCCGAGCCGAGCCCAGGTCCTCCTGAGCCGAGGTTTTAGCCCCAGGGCAGCAGGGCCAGCAGCCGGCTGGAGGAACCCCAGAACACCAGGAACTGTGGCGACTCCAGAATTATCAACATAGACATGCCTAGGACAAAGTAAGAGGTTAGTGTCCTATGGACTTTGGGACCAGTATTTGGGGAATGCGTCAGCTCCCTCCCCTGGGGGCTAGAAGCTGCTGAGGAGACGCCACTGTGTAGTTTTCAGAGTCAGTTCCAGCTCCTGGCCTGCGAACTGTAGGGAGATCCAGCTATCAGTCTTGGGGGGTAATCGCTCTTGCTTTAACCTCCCTGGATCTGGATTGTGATCTAGGGTGGAAGTTGTGGGTGGGTTTACAGCTTGCCAGAAACGGAAGTTGCCCCCCATACGTTCTGGACGAAAATTCATCTATCTGGCCTTAAAGCCATAGTGTGGCAACAAGCCCAAAAGTCAAGCAATTAAGTGGCAACATGCCAAGGCAAAGGAAACAGAAAAATGCAACTCTAGACTCCTATTTTGGGGGCATAGAGCGGGAAAAGGACTGTGAGGTCAGAAGTCCTGCTCCAAAAGCCCCAGGGAAAATATGAGCGGGTTGCAGGCCATAGAGGACCTTAAGAAGGACTTTAAAAATCAAATAAGAGAAGTGGAGGAAAAATTGGAAAGAGAAATGAGAAGGATGCAGGAAAAGTATGACATGAGGGTCAACAGCCTGACTGAGGAAAACAACACCTTAAAAAATAGACTAACGGGGGCGGAGCCAAGATGGCGGAGTAGAAACAGCTCGTCCAAGCCTCTCTGCCCCAGATTCTCCACAAACTATGTAAAAAAGGACTCTGAAAATCTTCTGGAGCCCCAGCACCCACAGAACGACACAGAGAAGCTAACCTCCCGCTGAGGACAGCCCAGCACCCTGCAGGAAGGACCAGCGCAGTGGTCTGGGAGCCGGCAGCGCACAGAGCACGAGCACAGGAGCCGAGCCGAGCCCAGGTCCACGTGAGCCGAGGTTTTAGCCCCAGGGCGGCAGGGCCAGCAGCCGGCTGGAGGAACCCCAGAACACCAGGAACTGTGGAGACGCCAGAATTATCAGCATAGACTTGCCTAGGACAAAGTAAGAGGTTAGTGTCCTATGGACTTTGGGACCTGTATTTGGGGAATGCGTCAGCTCCCTCCCCTGGGGGCTAGAAGCTGCTGAGGAGACAAGCCACTGTGTAGTTTTCATAGGCATTTCCGGCTCCCAGCCTACAAATCGTGGGGAGATCCAGCGATCAGTCTTGGGGGGTAATCGCTCTTGCTTTAACCTCCCTGGATCTGGATTGTGATCTAGAGTGGAAGTTGTGGGTGGGTTTACAGCTTACCAGAAATGGAAGTTGCCCCCCACACGTTCGGGACGAAAATTCCTCTAGCTGGCCTTAAAGCCATAGTGTGGCAACAAGCCCAAAAGTCAAGCAATTAAGTGGCAACATGCCAAGGCAAAGGAAACAGAAAAATGCAACCCTAGACTCCTATTTTGGGGGCATAGAGCGGGAAAATGACTGTGACTGTGAGAAGTCTTGCTCCAAAAGCCCCAGGGGAAAACATGAGTGGGTTGCAGGCCATAGAGGACCTTAAAGAGGACTTTAAAAATCAAATAAGAGAAGTGGAAGAAAAATTGGAAAGAGAAATGAGAAGGATGCAGGAAAAGTATGAAATGAGGGTCAACAGCCTGACTGAGGAAAACAACACCTTAAAAAATAGACTAACTCAAATGGCAAAGGAGGCCCAAAAAGGGCAATGAGGAGAAGAATGCCTTAAAAAGTCGAATTTGCCAGATGGAAAAAGAATCTCAAAGCTCACTGAGGAGATTCATTCCTTCAGAGTTAGACTGGAGCAAATGGAAGCTAGTGACTTTATGAGAAATCAAGATACTATTAAACAGATCCAAACAAATGAAAGAATAGAAGGCAATGTGAAATATCTCATGGGAAAAAACCACTGACCTGGAAAATAGATCCAGGAGAGACAATTTAAAAATTATTGGACTACCTGAAAGCCATGATCAAAGAAAGAACCTAGAAATCACCCTTCAAGAAATTCTCAAGGAAATTTGCCCTGATGTTTTAGATCCAGAGGGCAAAATAGAGGTTGAAAGAATCCACCGATCACCTCCTTAAAAAGATCCCAAAAAGAAAACTCCCAGGAATATTATAGCCAGGTTCCAGAATCCCCAGATCAAGGAGAAAATACTACAAGCAGCCAGGAAGAAACAATTTCAATATTGTGGAAACACAATCAGAATAGCCCAGGACCTGGCAGCTTCTACACTGAGGGATCGAAGGGCATGGGATATGATATTCCAGAGGGCAAAAGAGATAGTAATGAACCCAAGGGTCACCTACCCAGCAAAACTGAGTATTTTGTTTCAGGGGAAAATATGGTCATTCAGTGGAATAGAGGACTTTCAAGCATTCTTGAGGAAAAAACCAGAATTGAATAGAAAATTTGACACCCAGACACAGGAAGGAAGAGATGCCTGAGAAGGTAATCGGGGAAGAGAGATCAAGGGGAACTTATCAAAGTTGAACTATTTTCATTCCTATATGGAAAAGCAATAACTCTGACTGATGATATCTTTCTCACTATGAAAATAATGGAAGAAGGGGGTGTGGTCATATGAATACATATGTGAATGTGTGTGTATATGGTTACAGTTATATATGGATAGAGGGCATAGGTTGAATTTGTTGGGAAGGGAGAATACTCAAGGGATGAAATTATGAGGTGAGAGAGGAAAGTGGCAAGAGGAGATGGGGAGAGACAGGGTAGTGTAAACTATCCCATGTAGAAGAAGCAAGGGGAAGTGGTTGCAAAGGAGGGGGAGAATAAGGAAGGCTAAAAAGGCAAAACCACATTCACATTGAATTTGGTTCAGGGAGAAAATGACATACATACTAAATGGGATATCTCAACCTGCAGCAGGATAGGGGGAAGGGGGATGAGAGGAGGGATGATGGATGGGAGGGCATCCTTGGGGTGAGGGGAGGTTGGAAGTACCCACTATAGAAGAGGGACAGGATCATGTAGGGAATGGACCAGGTGGGGGGTGGGATGAGTGGTAGGGAATTATAAGCAGCCTTGTACAATATATCTACTATGATAATGTTTTGCATAGCTAGACATGTACAACATATACTGAATTACTTATCTCCCAAGAAGGAATGGGTGACAAGGGATTAAGGAAATGGATCTGAAATTCGAGGTCGTAACATTAAATGTTTCAAATATATATAAATACTATTATTAATACTCTTTTGCTTTTAATAGGGAGATAAGATGTGCAGGCATTGGGACACAAAGATTCACCTTCCTCTAATGGAAAAGTCGATGGGGGTATGGGAGAAGGTATGGGAGAGAGCAGATTGGAGGAAGCAATATCTTGTGGGACTACTATTCTGGGAGGTTGGGTAGGGAAACAATGGGGGGAAAATTATTGTAACTCAAAATCTGGCGGAAATGAACGATGTAAAACAGAAGTTAATAAAGCATTTGTTTAAAAAAATAAAGAAAGAAATAAAGAAATTTTCTATAATGACTCAGGGAATTCGTTCTATTCCATCATTGTGGACTGACAGGTTCCCATGCAGGGTTTATACCTAGGGATTCAGAGTGGGCCCAGGTGTTTGATAAGGGCCATGGCATTCAGGGTTTCAGGTGTTTTTTAAATTAATTGTGGCTCTATTTTCTTTCTACCTGCCAAGGATCTCAACTACAATTTTGTGCCTTTGGGTATACATATGCTTACATATAATACAATAGGGGTTTAAGAAAACAGCGTTGTACAAAATATACAGCATGTGTAATTGGATCACTTAACTTCACTGTCTTCATTGATCACATGGACATTATCTCCTGTGCCCTGGTAATACCACTAGGTTGTTGTTAGTTGTGGGGCTCTGATAAGATGATGGCTGATTCCCTTCCCAGTCCTTCCAATGTTCCTCTTCCACATTCCATCTGCTCTGATGATATTTTGTATGTACCGGACTGTTTGCATTCTGTCTCTCCCTTTAGAATGTGAATTCCTGGAGGGAAGAGATTGGTTTTGTCTTTCTGGGTATCGCCAGCATTTTAGCATAGTGCCTGGCACAAAGTAAAGAGCTTAATAAAACTATTGTTGATTGGCTATATAACTTTGATGCATTTATTATTACTAATATATTAAAATAATTCAAAATTCAACCATGATATTGAAGCACTATCCATAGTAGGAAAAGCATTGAGGTGGGAATCAGAAGACCTGGAATTTCTGACTCTGCCTTTAGTTAGCTATGTGATCTTGTATATGTTATCAGATATCTTTCAACCTCAGTTTCCTCACCTGTAAAATAAGGTTTTTACTCTATTTCAGGGTTTCTTAATTCTTTTTGTGTTATGGACCCCTTTGATAATCTAGTTTAGCCTATGGACTCCTCAGAATAATACCTCATAAAGTCTCAGCTGAAGTTCTATCTTCTGTTAGAATCCTTTCCAGGTCTTCCTTAATCTTAGTGCCTTCTCTCTGAGACTAGCAACAATTTATCCTGTATACTTTGGTTGTTCATCTCTTGTTTGCATACTGTTTCCCCATTAGAATCTCCCTTGAGAGCAGAGTCTTTTTTTGTCTTTCTTTGTATCCCCAGTGCTTTGTACAATGGCTGCCACATTATAGGTGCTTAATAAATATTAGTTGACTGCCAAACTAATATTTTTAAATGCTTTGATGTTTTTAAATAAAATAAAATACATAGCATTATAAAGGAAACTAATTATATTCAAATACAGTTATCAAAATATTTTTAAAAAATATTCACAGACCCAAACTAAAGTTTTCCTGTTCTACATAATCATTATGGCTTATTCTATCTCTAACACCATTTGCCTTAGTATCCTATGTTTTAAGGCCCCTGCCAGATGGAGCAATACAGTAGCCTTCTGGTTAGTATTCTCAAGCCCCTTCTGCCTTCAACATTCTTTTGAATGGGTATTAAAGGCTTCTCCACTTCCTATTTGCTGATGACATGCCTCACCCATCACTTTTGGAGATATTTGCAATGGAGTACATCTCATTATAACAATTTCTGCTCTGTAAGAGACATATCCATTTGAACCTACGTGCCCATCTCCAGCACCCTGACAAAAGAGGGTTTTGCTGGAACACAAATGGCATTGGAGTTTCAATTGTTGGACCGAAGGCAGAGACACATAATCATCCATGTGAATATCCCCACCTTTCTTTCCTACGCTGCTTGTTAGTGCTACAGCAAGCATCCAAAGGCATCATTTTCCCTGGTTATGGTGTGATTTCATACCCCTTTATCATCAATACTACCCACTGTCTAAGCTTACCATGATTACGGTGTGTTATGAGGAAATATTTGTGCTGGCAGAATAGAGGAGATCATTTGTATTGTAGAATGTTTTAGCTAGGAGCAAATACTTTCCCATCTGTTATTCCATTTGATGCTCAAAGCAATCTTGATGGGGAAATGGGGTTAAGAATAATTCTCTCCATTTATGCATTTATGTTATTAATGATTGAATGTAATTCTGATTAACATAGTGATCAACCATGATTCCAAAAGACCAGTAATAAAACATGCTATATCCCTAAGGACAGAGAAGTGGTGTACTGAGGGTGCCATTTGAACTATACACATTTTTGGATGGGACAAATTTAGGAATTGTTTTGGTTAACTGCATATTTGTTGCAAGTGTCTTATTTGACTTTTTTTTCTCTAAGTGGTGATCAAAAAGAGATATTTTATTAATTGAAAAAGTTATTCATTTTAAAAATAGTGATTGAATGCTATTTTTCATCTTTTTTTTCCATTTTAGGGCTCCTTGGGTTTATCTGGTCCCCCAGGGAGAGAAGGAGCCAAAGGTGTCCGGGTAAGTTTCATGGGGTGGTATAGTGGATTTAATGATTTCTGAGTCTCCTTGAATTTATGACTATAAAATCATATCTTCATCTATTTCTACAGGTCTAATTTTCTGTATTTTAAGATTTTGATTTCATGAACTTTAGAAACTTTAGAAAGAGTTTTGACTCTGGTGTCAGAGGTCCATGATTCAAATCTCATCTTTGTTGTGTGACTTTAATAAAGTCATTTAAACTCCCTGGGCCTCAGTTTCCTCATCAAGGAAAAGACCATTTAGACTAGATGGTTTCTTTTCCAGTGCTAAACCTATGATCCTTTAATAAGATTCAAAGATTGTATGGATCTAATATTATTTTACAAAAATATGATTCTATGAGTCTTAGATTTTGTAAGCTCGAATTCTAGCTACCCTTGCAACACATTTCACTAAGTACATTATGTGTATCAGGGCCAGGGGAAATGGAGAAAAATGAATTGTCATTGAATGGAGCACATCGTAGGGAGTAGTATAGCCATTTCCAGAGCAACAGAAGCCAGCGGCTAAAGGTTAATAGTCTACATGTTCCTACTTCTATCTAGTACAGAGTGGTGTGTGACGTCCCTTGGATTAAAAGTGCAAAGAGTCTCCTGGTATCAGTCTTCTAAGTGAGAAGAGGAAAAAGGCATATGACCTGAAGACGTCCCTAGGGATGAAGGCAGTATGTTCTCCTGGCAGTGGGATGGGCATAGGATTCTGTAGGAGCTGGAGAGAAAGAGAAGAGTCTCTGATTAGAGATTTATTCTTCCCTCTAATCACAGGATGATTTGGGTTATAAGGAGAGGAAAAAGCTGGGAACAGAAGAGTAGCCACCATCATTTTGCCAAGCAGCTGTGGCTTGTCAGCTCAGGAGGTTAGAGCAGCAGTGATAATGAGGCTGAGGTCATCCACTCTTTCCCCATAGGGGCCAGTTAGCTTCTCCCCAATTTGTGGCCACAGACCAAGCTCCTAACCCTTTCTGGCCTCTCATAGTGAGAGGGTACTTAGAAATGCAAACTCATTTTAATCCAGTGCAAGCCAAACATGGCAAATCTACTCAGAAACAAAATAACAATATGATTCATCCCAAAGACAAACACAAGATATTTTTAGATTTTGCCCCTGGTCTGCTTATCCTCACCAATGTTATCCTTTATCTTTAAGTGCAAATGACAGAGATTTAATATTTTGTGGCCCTTCCCAAACAGACTTGATAGCAGAAAAAAAAATTCCTAAAATTATGAAATTAAGTGATAGGCTCCAGCACAGAGAGTAAAGATGCAAACCTAGTCCTTGGACTCTAAATCCTTGTGTTCTTTCTACTATTATTATATTAATGCCTGAGAATGGAAGATGTTTCTAATGTCCCCAAGTTGTCTTTTAGCCCTTAGATAGTTCTGTCTCTGTATTTGTGACTTGGGCAGTAGATTTAATTTCCTTACTTACCCTAAATGTCTTTACATATAAAATAAATGGAGTCGACCAGAGATTCTCAAAATGCGGTACAAGGATCCCCTGGGGTCTTCGAGGTCAAAACTATTTTCACAAGATATTATTTGCCTTTAAACTACTCCTACGTTTTCCAACCATATAATTGTGTGAGGTTGGATTGTCTTTATATACTTCAACCAAAACTACATATCACAACTGACTGATTGTAGGAGCAGATATAAAAATCCAGATGTCTTTATTAAGTTTTTCATTTAATAAATCTTCAGAAATATATGAAACTATGCCACTCTTCTAACTATTTTTATTTGGGGAAAATATTATTTTTTGTAAATGTGCCTTTATGTTAACATGCAAAGGGTTTATTCTTATTTTAATGAATTAATATTTTTAAAAATATATCATTTTAAAAATTTCTAATACAGTAAATATCTATAGAAATAGACTATATAAGCAAAAGCTCTTTAGGATCATAAATAATTTTTAAGCAGGTAAAGGGATCCTGAGACCAAAAAGTCTGAAAACTGGCTGGATTAAAATAATGATCTCCAGGGTTCCTTCTAGCGCTGAAACAAAAAAACAAAAAACTGTGCTCAAGGACCCTTGTAGCTTTCACAGCTTATGTGATAAGCCCAACATTCTATTTTTTTGTTATTAAACAAATGCTTTATTGACTTCTGGTTTACATCATTCATTTCCGTCAGATTTTGAGTTACAATTTTTTGCCCCATTTTTCCCCTACCCACCATCCCAGAATAGCAGTCCCACAAGATATCCCCTCATCCAATCTGCTCTCTCCCATATCTTCTCCCATATCCCCTTCGACTTTACCATTAGGGTGAGGTGAATCTCTGTGCCCCAATGCCTACACATCTTATCTCCCAATTACATACAAAATAGTATTAATAATAATATTTATATATATTTGAAACATTTAATTTTAAAACTTCGAATTTCAGATCCATTCCCTTCCTCCCTTGTTACCCACTCCCTCTGGGAAGATAAGCAATTCAGTATGTCCAACATTCTGTTTTCTAACCTGTTATGTTTCATTGTTAATATAGAATATGTTTTGCATGACTTAACATGTATAACCAATATATTGCTTGCCTTCTCAAGGAATGAAGTCAGAGCAGGAGGGAGACAATTCAGTGCTCAAAATTTTAAAAAATAGATGTTAAAAACTTTTAAAAATGTAATTGGGAAATATTTAATGAAATAAATTATATATACATACAAATACATATATACATATCTCTTAACAATATTCTATGTTTTAAGATCCTTTTTAATTCTTAACAATCTATATTTTCAAGTACCTTCCAGTCCTAAGATCTAAGTTTCTGAGAAAATTTGTTTGAAATAGTAGACTTAGAAAGGAAATCTGGAACTCACTCTTTTCATGAATTAGAAACCACCATATTAGCTCAGGTTGTAATAATGTTTTACTTTCATACAGGGGGAGCCAGGAGAACCTGGATTAACTGGTGAGGTGGGTCTGAAGGTAAGCTTCTTTCTTTGTAACACATTCTAATAGATTGTAAGTTCCTTAAGGGGAAAAATTATTCTTTTTTGTGCTTTGCACAAAGTAGGCATTTAATAAATATTTATTGAACTGAATATGGAAATTCGTTTCTAAAAACCATACTTGCAATATTTCAACTAGCCAGTTAGGTTAAATTGACTTTAGATGAAATATTCTATGATCCATAAGATTATAGTCTATTGGAAGAATAAAAAGAAAATACTCATGGCTAGTAGGGCATTAGAGAGGTACAAAGCAAAATGACTATGAAATCGAAGGGGGGAGGGTCATTACTGATCAAAATGCCTAAATGGATGAGATGCCATTAGAGTTGTATTTTATAATAGGGATTCCACAAGAGAAGGAAGGAATATAGAATGTTGCAGAGTTATTATAGGGAACATTCTGGGCAAACGCATAAGGTGGGAAGGTGTAAGGCCTGTTGGGGGATCAGTGATTTGTCCAGTATTCCTTGACTTTAATATGTGGATGTAATTAGTATGAGATGTATGGGCACAAGTTCATGGAGCTCTTCAAATATCAGACAGAAGAATCTGAACTTGATTTAGTGAACAGTAAAAGGCCATAAAGATTTTCGAGCAGACATTTTTTGAATGGCACGTCCAGAACTCTGCATAAGGAAGATAATTTGGGCAGCAGTATGAAGACTGAATTGGAGGTAGGGGGTAAAGAGAGACTAGATTGGAAATAGAAGTTGACTGCAGTAGTGCAGGTGAATAATAATGGGGGCCTCTACTAGGGTGGATTCAGTGAGAATAGAAAGTAGGTGACAGATTAAAAAAACTATCATAAAGATGCAATTGACAGGACCTGATAACTGATTGCCTATGAGATGGGAGAGAGAGGGGAAAGCCTAAGATAGCCCCAAGGCTATATACATGGCTGAATGGAGCTTCAGACCCAAAGAAGGAGAATACACTATGGAGGAAGGGGTGAGAGTTATGTGCTGTGGGCATTTGGATTTGCCACAGTCAGAAGCCTTAGTGGGCAGCACCTGGCAGAAGCAGATTCTGTCTGGAATTCCTTTTCGTGCCTCACTTAAATAGTGTCTATAGAGACTGCCCAAAGAGAAGGCCATGCCTCAGCAATGTCCAGAAACATTCCAGGTTTGTCCTCAGGACTCATCCAGGATCTTGCTGACTGCAGAGGAAAGTGTGAATTGTGAGAAGTTTGAGGAATTACAGCCATTGTTTCACTTAGTAATACATCAGCAAAGTCCAGAGAACTGAGAGCTGGGAGGGGATGAAGGAGGACTGGAAAGGTCACAGCTGCCATTACAGTTGACACAGGCCTGGTGAGGTTAGTTCTCTTTGTCTGTTTCTAAGGAAGCCTAGTCCTACCCATGAGTTTTCAGGTATGTATATGAGACACTCAGTAGAGACAGATTTTGTTTTTGCTTCTATTTTCCCCAGCTAATCCTTAGACTCTAAATCCTTGTGTTCTTTCTACTACATTTTATTAATGCCTGAGAATGGAAGCTGCTTCTAATGTCCCCAAATTGTCTTTTAGCCCTCAGCTTGTTCTGGCTCTGTCCTTGTGACTTTGAGAGTGCATAGAGAGTTCAGTGCACTCCCTGCATTGAAACTGAACTCAGTCCCCTGGGAAGCTTAGCCTGGAGAAGAGAGGATTTTGTAGGGTCACAGTGGTGGAGTTGATTGCTGTCAGAGAGATCTGAATTTGAATCCTGCTAAATACTTACTTGCTTTGTGACTGGACAAGTCATTGAACCTCTACTGTAGTTTCTTCATCTGTAAAATGAGGGAGTTTGGATTTGATGACCAGATATAAATAGATACTCTTAGGAAATTTCTTAACAATTTATATCTTACTTGATCTTAACCACCTTGGGGGCAGGACAGGCAGGAGTTATCCCCATCTTGCAGATAAGGTAAGTGATGCCAAGGGAGGGGAAGTACTTGCCCTACCTAATTTACTAGAATTATTTGAGGAAAGTACTTATAAGACTTAAAGCACTATAAAACTTGATTTTAAATGAAGAGGCTTGGAGAGGACGATAGTTAACCTAGAGGAAAATAGTACAAGTTTCTACTGTACTTTTCTCAACACATCCTGTGAGAGCAATAGTGCAAAAAATGGTATCATCAATTTAAAGATTAGGAACATGAGATTCAGAGAGATATGATTATCCCAGAACACACAGTCAGTAGGTGTTAGAGGCCAGATTCAAACCCATGTCTTCCCACCTGAAGTTAAACAAGTCACCAAATATTTATCAGACATCAACTATGTGCCTATCACTGTGCTAGGTACTAGGAATACAAGTACAAAGAATGAATTAATCTCTAATTGCAAGCCATGATGGATGAGATGCCATTAAAGAATATGTAGGGATTCCATAAGCAAAGGAAGGAATTGCTGAAGATGTTTTATAGAACAGTCTGAGTAAAGGCTTATAGGTGGGAAGGTATAAGGTCTGTTTGGAATCAGTAAATTTTCCAGGAGCTCACTTTTTTTTGCTTCTTGGAGGGGGGAGGGCAGGGCAGTTGGGGTTAAATGACTTGCCCAAGGTCACAAGGGTAATAAATGTTAAGTGTCTGAGCCTGGATTTGAACTCAGGTCCTCCTGACTCCAGGACTGTGACTCTATTCACTGTGCCACCTAGCTACCCCAAAGGAGCTCACTTGAGGAAAAAAGAAGATATATGTATGTAGCATATCCATAATATCCTAGCATAAGGTGAATAAATACAAATAAAAACAAATTAGCTAATTACAAGGTCATTTGGGAAGGAGAACAACTGCATTTGTGGGATGAGGGAAGGCTTCATGCAGAAGGTGGTGATTAAACTTCACCTTAAGGGAAGAGATGGACTCTGTGAGGCAGCATTAAGAAAGAAATTAATTACATGAATGTGGGATGGCCATTCCAAAGGCATGGAGGTGAAAGATGGGATGCTATAGGTATGAAGAACAGAGAGAAAGCCAGAATGACTAGATAACTGGGCATAGAAAGGGGAACAATGCTCAGTGAAACTGGAAAGATAGACTGGTACTGGGTTGTAAAGGGCTTTGTAAGCTTATCAGGAGAATTTATACTTTATCATAAAGTCAAAAGGAAAACATTGTAGATGGTTGAGTAGAGAAGTTACTTGGTCAGATCTGTGTTTAAGGAGAATTATTTTGGCAGTACTATATAGGAAGGACCAGAGTAGTAAGAGACTTGAGACAGGAAGACCAATTAGGAGTTTGTTGCAATAATCTAGGTGAGAAGTGATGAGGGCTTGAACTAAGGTGACATCTCTGTGGATGGAAAAGAAGGGTCAGATGTGAGTGATGTTGTGAAGCGAGGAGCTAAAAGATTTTGGCAATAAATTGGATATATAGCATGAGATAGAATAAAGATTCAGGATAATGCCAAGGTTGGAAACCTGAGAGGCTTGGACAGTGGTGCCTTTGACAGAAATAGGGAAGGCTGGGAAAAAAAGATAATGACTTACACTTTAGACATCTGAAGTTTAAGATTGTTTTGAAATATCCAATAAGCAATTAGTTATATAAAACTCAAGTACAGGGGAGAAACTAGAGCTCTCTCTCTCTTTCTCCGTCTATCCATCCATATCTATCTATCCATCTCTTTCCATCAAGATATCTATATGTCCATCTGTCTCTGTCTCTTTCACATACACATTGTCTACCTGTTTTATTTGCCTTCTTCACAAAGATGATAATTTCAAACTCAGGAACTATAAAGTTACCAACATAGAGAGTACAGAGAGAGAATATATTCTAGGACAGAACCTTGAGGAATATCAATAGTAAAGGGATCTGGTATGATATGAATGAATAAATAGAGTCAAGTCAGCAAGTATTGATTAAGTGCTTACATGTGCCAGGCCTTGTGCTAAGTCCCAAGGTTACAAATAAAAGATAAATTTAGGGCAACCCCTGTCTACAAGAAGTTGTAGACTTAGGGGAGTACCAAAATGAAGAAATGGTTATAAAAGTTTGAGAATGAAGGATGTTTGGAAATTCTGCCTTGAAATAGAGATTATAGAGCAATTCAACAGTGAGAGAATGAGACTGTAGAAGCAGAGGGAGAAGGTAGCTGAAAGGCAGCAAAGGTAACTAGCCTAAGACAGGTAGAAGTAGAACCATGAAAGAGAATAGTAGCATGGAAAGCCTGGAAATAAGAGACAATTTTATTTTTATCCAAGACAAATTTTTTTCATCTATACTGCTGTCTCAAATATAATGAAATTTTAGATGTTGTGGGCGCTCCTGGGTTGGGGTGACATGTCTGGGAATGATATTGTCCTAGTTACCTCTTACATCATCCCATATATTTTCTTTTGTGTCAGAGTAATTCCAATTGCCTTTTATTATATGGCAACTCTGAATTTGCTCATACAGTCTCTGCTTCCTTTGATTCTTCTCATGATAGTGCTGGGTTTTTTAAGTTGCTTTTGTTTTTTTTCTCCTGATATTTCTTGTTTTTCACTATTTTTGAAAATGCTTTTCCAGGGACCAATGGGGCCTCCAGGACAACCAGGGCTTCCTGGACAGATTGGAATTCCAGTAAGTAATGGTACTGTCTAGAGAATAAATTTTCCCTCTTGGAAAAGTTTCTGCTTGATTGAATCCCTCTAGAAGGTGACTGAGCAGTGCAGGGGGAAACTTCCAAACCTCTGTTTATACTCACACACAGCCAGGGTTCTAATTCCAACCATGCCACCAATCAGTCCTAGTAACAACAACAGCAACGACAAAAAAAAAAAAAAATGAAATGACAGGTTCCTAGATCTAAAGCTGGAGGGGCCCTCACAGTCAAACCCCTCACTTTATAAATAAAGAAACTGAGGCCTGAACAGTGAGATAATTTGCCTAAGGTTGCACAGACAGAAGCAGACGCAGGATTAAAATACAGTACCTGTAGCTCCGAGTTGAGTCTTCTTTCTACTATAAAACCTTGCAAGTTTTGAAAGAGCTATAGATGTGAAGCTACAAGCCCCGGGGTCACAATCCTGTGTCTGTTACGAACTAGTTGCATAACCTAAGGTAAGTTACTTTCTTTGTTCCTCAGTTTCTGTACTTCTAAAACTAGAGTATTATAATATGAGGTCTCTCAGATCCCTGTTAGGACTAAATAAAGGACTTAAATAAAGCTTAACATATCACCATTCATAAGGAAAATTTATCTTTTAACAGGAGATTACATTTTGGCAAAAGAAAACACTAATAAAGGGATTTTAGTTATCCACAACCTTAATGAAGGATGTACTTCTTCATTTGTTTATCTATTTGTTCATCTATCTTTCTGTGTATCTGTCTGTCTGTTTGGGGGAGCTAGGGATGGGTAGGGTAGCCTATGCATCAGAACCCTGAAATTGTAACATGGAGACAACCACACTGTAGTTTCACTGCCTGCTCTGGCCTACTCTGTTCATAGATTCATAGATCTCAAAGTCAAAAGTAACCATAGAGATCATCTATTTAAATCACTGCCTGAAAAGTGCATTTCTGTTAGAGGTTTGAGATGAATTTCCCTTAGAGCACTTAGAGATTATAAGTGAATTGTCTAATATACCATACTCCTTCTGTGTCATAGGTGGGCCCTGAACCCAAATCTTCTTGAATCCCAGGCCAGCTCTCTCTCATATACCTGGTCACCTTTCTTCCATGCATTAATGCCTTAAATACTTGATAACAGAAATTATATGCTCTGTGATTTTTTTTCTTCTCAAAATTAAACATTCCTGGCAATAATCAATCCTTCAATCAATTAAAAGAATTGATTATGTACCTTATATATGTTAGACACAGTGCTAAATAGCTAAATTTTCTATGATGCTTTAAGGCAGGGATTTGGAAGCAATGGCCTTGAGGCCACATGTGACTTTCTAGATCCTCAAAAGTGGTCCTTTGACTAAATACAAACTTCACAGAACAAATCCCTTTAATAAAATAATTTGTTCTGTAAAACTTGTACTCAGTCAAAAAGCTATACCCATAGCTTTACAGATTCCCTACCCCTGCTTTAAGGTTTACAAAGTACTTTCATTACAATAACATAAGAGGTAGATAATGCAATCAATGTTATCCTCCTTTTATAGATGTGCAGTTAGGTGGATAGAGTGCCAGGCCTGGAGTCAGAAAGACTCATCTTCCTGAATTTAAATCTGACCTCAGATGTTAGCTGTATGATCCTAGGCAGGTCATTTAACCCTATTTACCTCAGTTTCCTCATCTGTAAAATGAGCTGGAGAAGGAAATGACAAATCACGCCAGTATCTTTGCCAAGAAAACCCCAAATTGGGTCATGAAGAGTTGGACATAACCTGAAACAACTGAATAACATTTTATAGATGATGAAACTGAGGGTCAGCGAATTGAAATAGATTATCCATGGTCATACAGGATAAATGTCAGAGACAGTGTTTTGCCCCAACTCTCTTGATTTGAAATCCCATGCTCTTTCCATTTAAATACTTTCAATTACAGGGAACTCAGCATCTCATGAGTGAGCCCCTAGAATTTTGGACTAGTTCTCATTTTTAGGAAGCTTTTCACTATTTTGAGTGGAAACCTTCTTCTTTACCATTTCCTCCCTGTAGTTGTTTCCACTTTTGCCTTATGAGCCTATGTGGACTCTCTTCTACATTTTTTTTAGTTGGTACTGAAAGGAACTGAACCCCTGATTTCACTGTTACACGGAATATTCAGTAATGGTATTTCCTCTGCTAATTCAAATCAACAACTGTTATGAAGCATACAGTTTTAGAAAGTGGCCTAAAGCACTTAGATGTTAAGTGTCTTGCCCAATATCCCATAGCCCAAGCCTTGGACACAAGTCTTCTTGATTCAGGGGCCAGCTCTGTATTATAACATCCCCTACATGAAGATGGCTTTCAAATCTGTGTTCTCTAGACTGGAATTCACTCTCTAGACTTATATTTCTTCTTTATGATATCTCCAAAGGGAGCTGGTAGTCCAGAGAACTGGGTTGTAGAACTTGTTCTGCCTCTATCTAGCTCTGTCTACTGGACAAGTCACATGTTTTTATTCGGTCATTTTCCTATCTAGAAATGAGGGGGTTGGGAGAAGATAATCTTTTAGATCTCTTCCAGCTCCAATGTCTCTGTAGTGTGCAGGCTGAGAGGCTACCAGGGCCCCTGAGGACATGTCCTCTGAATGTGGCTTGTACCAGAATAGGTGAATGATGAATATGGGAATGTAATTGAAAATGTATATGATTTCCTTTGTTTGTTTGATAGGGTCTCCAAGGAGAGCGAGGAGAAAGGGGACCTCGAGGAGATAAGGTATTTAACATAACCTTCAATCCACACAGTGTTTAGAATATAGTCAAGAAAATAAGATTATTAATGATTGTCTTCTCTGTGTGTGTTCCCACATGCATGTACATGAACATGAGTATGTAAGTATATGCAACTACAATTGTGCATTCTTGTGCAAGTATTGATTCTTCTATATATGTGAGTATATTTGTGTTTATATGGGTATACACATATACATATTTAACTCTCTTTAGTTCTTTTTTCAAAAAATATAAAATGTCAATAGTATTGAGTCTGATATGTAATCTCTCCACAAACAAAAGTGTGACCTGAAACAAGGTCTTCCTGTTTAGCCTAAGATGTTACTGACAAAGCATTGGATCTTAAGCTTGGAGACATGGGTTTTTGTCCTGATTTGGGCCTTGGGACCTTGAGCAAGTTGCTTTGTACTGGGCTTTAGATGTTGTTTTAAATCTAGAAAATGAATTTGTACTAAATTTTCTCTAAGCTCTCCCTCAGTTGTCACATTCTCAGTTCTGAGATTCAGGGCTGAGAACTGGAGGCTTTTGCCTGGAAAAGTCTCCTTATCACCCTCCCAAGATAAATGGTATAGTTTTCCAATTTAAAAGGGCTGGGGCAGGCTGTCTCTCCTCTGCTGACCTCCTATAATTGAAAGAGTTCTAGTACTGGGCTCACTGATTTAAAAACAGAAAAAAAAAAAACATAAGAACAACTGAACAAAAAAAAGGACTGAAAACTTTAGCCAGTATGTAGAGAAATTTTTTTCAGACTTCCATTGAGCCAATACTATTTGTATTTCTGTAATGACCGAATAATTCTTCCCGGGATTTCAAGTCCAAGCTGATCTCCTTTGTAGAAGGG
Source organism: Gymnobelideus leadbeateri (assembly GCA_011680675.1). Lineage (NCBI taxonomy): Eukaryota > Metazoa > Chordata > Mammalia > Diprotodontia > Petauridae > Gymnobelideus > Gymnobelideus leadbeateri. The sequence goes on from WOXC01008570.1 coordinate 17,921, forward strand.
AAAGTAAAGAAACTTGAAGAATACCTTCCCTACTCTAGGTTAGGGGAAAATGAAGCATTCCTAAAGGAAATAAAAGCCAGGTTTCAGTGTCTGGGGGAATGGGGGCAGCTTTGGCATGGAGAAGGAGAGATTTGGCCCTTGTTAAAATTCCATAGAATAGGTAAATGTTACATAGGAGAGGAAGAAAAGGAAGGGGTCAACTGTATGTTTAGAGAAGGAAAACAGATTTGAGACCCTTCCTGAAGAGGAGGGAGTTGGGTACTGTAAGGAAGCAAAAGCAACTTGTGCTGCAAAGAATACTGTAGTAGAGCCACAAAAGCTATCAGCTATGCCATCATCTAGTCAAGTTCAGAGAAAGGATTAAAGAGTAGTAATGGTTTGTTGGGCAGCTACGTAGTACAGTGGATAAAGTTCCATACCTAGAGTTCAAATCTGGCCTTAGAGTCTTATTAGCTGTGTTACGCTGGGCAAGTCACTTAACCCTATTTGCTTCAGTTTCCTCCTCTGTAAAATGAGCTAGAAGAGGAAATGGCAAATCACTCCAGTATCTTTATCAAGAAAACCTTAAATGGGCTCATGGAGAGTCAGACATGATTGAGAAACAACTGAACAACAAAAAAAGAAGTATGTTATTTTCTAGTCAAGGATATTGAAGAAGCTATTTGTTAACTCAATAACAATAATAGAGAAGACTTTCTGGTGTATATATCCAAGCAATAGCAAAGAAATTTCTAAGACATTAAAGTGGATGACCACTACCTGCTTTTAATGTTCCATATGGTTAGAAATGATGCTGTCAGAAGAAACCTAAAAGTTGTGCCAGTGATTATGAAGGGTCTTTAAGACATCAAAAAGATGATAGGGACATAAGTTATGCTTTACTCACTTTAAAACAACAACATTTTTGCCATTAGAGGTAAGGGAATACAGAAAAGAAAAAAAATAACTTGGGAAATGAACTGATATCTGAGAAGATGGTGACTGAGAAGGGTACGTGGATTTCTGAACTATAGCTCACAATAATCTTGGCAAGAGATAGAATAACCCCAACAAAGGGTTGCATTTTCCGAATGTCTTGCAAATCTAATTTAAAGTGCTTTGAATAAAGAATTGGAGATGGAGAAGACTGCATGTGTGTGTGTGTGTGTGTGTGTGTGTGTGTGTGTGTGTGTGTGTTTAGGTGTCTCTGTGTTAGCACAGTGTCTGGCACATAGTAGGCACTTAAAATGTTTATCAGTTATCCCCCAAGATGGACATCATAGGGAGTAGATATAATGAAGGGAAAGGAATACAGTTCTAGTTGTGATAGCCAGAATTCTAAGGAGACAGATCCACAAAAGAAGTCAGTATTAAACTCCATGACCTCATATCAGTCTACCCACATGCTTCAAATTTAGGAAATAAGCATGAAGAATTAGATATCTTAATTCAAGGAGTCAAATTTGAACTAATAGGTATTACTGAGTATTGATGGGATACCTTATTCAAAAGAAATTAGATAGATAAAAGGAAGGGAAAGAAAAAGAATAAGCATTCATATAATGCCTACTATGTGTCAGGCATTGTGACAAGTACCTTGCAAATATTAAAAGGCAAAAGTAGCATTACATGTTAAGAAAATACACTTGTGTGAAGAAATCCAAGAATATGAGTGGGGTAGTCATGGAGGAAAGGATTTGGGTTAAGATCAAGCTGAAGCAATTTTGTCATCAAACTGTGCAGACCACCTAAAAAGAATGAAGCAGTGAGGATCTTAGGAAACAAATCATAAGCCTAGCACAGAGATATTAGATAGATAGATAGATATACACACATCTATACACAGGTGTATATATGTATATGTGTATATACATATATGCTCATGTATGTACATATGTATACTTATATACATACCTAAACATATATATGTGTGTGTGTGTGTGTGCATATCTATAGATAATAGATAGATGGATGGATGGATGTTAGTGATGAGGGACCTCAATTAACCAAACATCTACTAGAACTCTCTCTTCTGAAAGAAGAACAGCTAATAACTTCTTGACTTGCCTTAATGCTAATTTTATTCTTTAAAATGGAAGAATCAAACAAAGGGAAATTTGATCTTGAATCTTATTCTCACTAACATGGAGTAACAGTGGAAATGATGGCAATTCTAGAAAGAAATGACTAGTCCTTTCCACAGTTTGTGAGTCAGTTACATAGGTAGTACGCATTAGAAGTAAGATTTGAACTCAGGTCTCCTGAATCTGAGGGTCCACAAAGATCACTAATCTAAACTTCTCTTTTTAAAAATGAGGAAACCAGAGAGAAATGAAGTGATTACCCAATGTTGTACCACTAGAAGATGGAGGCCCTGGAATTTCAACATAGATCTTCTGACTCCAACATAAATGTTCTTTCTATTACATGCTTTCCTCTATAGGGTAAAATGAATGAAGGGATAGATGGGTAAATAAATGAATGAACAGATAACAGAGTGAGGACAAAGTAGTTTCTAATCCTTCTCTTAATTTTCCTTTTCTATAAAATAAGGGAGTTGGAAAAGATGATCTCTAAAGTACCCCTCTACTCTAATTTCCAGTGGTTCTATGAAATTTAGCACAATACATAAATGTGATTTTTTCTTTTAAAGCCTGGACCTGGTGTTTGGGATCTTGCATACACCAGATGCTCATCAAATATTTGTTGTATCAGTGAAAAAGAAGAAAAAAAAAACAATTCAAGACTTGTCATTGTGTGTTTCCTGGTGTTATGTAGCCTGCTCTCTATGAATATGGAATAAGGTCATCAAAAATTATATTTGAGAACCTACTTTAGTGTTTTGCAGATGACCATACTTTTTGACTCCAGTCTTGACTGGGTTTTGCTCCAGACATTAAGGCCAATCTCTTCTTAACCTCCAATCTCCCCATCCCATAACTAAGACTAATTACCCACAATACAGATCCTTTTTCTCTTCTGATACTAGGATGGCTTAATTTGGTGGCTTCATATTTAAAGCTCCAAGTCCAAAGTCTTCCAAGAACCAGTTATCTTTTCCAAATACTTTTCTTGCCTGCTTTAGAACCAGTGACCATCCCTTCTTTGGCCCAGCCCCTGGATTCTCAAAGGTGCAGAGCCCTACTCTATTGATTCTCAGCTGGCTTTTGTTTTGATCATGTTTCCTCGAGGTTTGGTTTACCTTTCCTGCAGAGAGCAAGTCTAAAATTAATAGGATAGTCACAAATGAACAGAGAGTAAAAAACGTGAATCTGATTCAATGTGTAACATTTCTTTTAAAATATTGTTTATGTATTAAGGAAGGGAAGGGGGAAGGAGGAAGAAAAGGGGGGGGTTAGAAGGAAGGGGAAAAGGTAGATAAAGGGAGAGTGACTGACAGAAAGGGAATATTGAAGGAAGTGGTGTTGAAAAGTTATAGTGGACTCAGCCATTACAAGTCCCAAACAAAGGCTCACTACTTTATGTGCTTATTAAGGAAATTAGGAAACTCACTTTTCCAATTCCTTATAATTATGTGTAAAGTATAATTAATGTATACATGCATATATGTATATATCCATATATATTCATTCAAACATATATATGTGCATATGCACATGTATAGTTCACAGGATTGTTGGAAAGAAAACATTTTAGATGGAGAAGCCTTCTATAATTATAAGGTATTATAATGTTTCAGGTACCAAGTTTTTATTGGAATTAAAAAACAAGACAAAACACAGCCCCACTCCTACCTGAGATAGGGGTGGGGGAAAGGGATAATAATAGAAATTAGAGTGTGATCAGTACATTGGAGAAAACAAGTCAATAAGGGGAGAGAACACTGTGCTCACAGGATTTTCAGGTTTGCAATAGGGTTGGAAACTTAGTTGTATCTTAGAGAAACATAAAGAAGACTTTAGCAGGAGAGGGCTGGCTATTTTTGATGTGAGAGACACAGCAGGTAAAAAGAAGGAGAGGCAGGAGAGGGGCAGGATGAGAGTAGGCATCAGACAGTTGGCTAATTTAGAAAATAGAGTGCATGTGGAGGAGGAGGATAAGACTGGATAGGCTGGCTGAGACCAGGTTGTGGAAAACTTTTTAAAACTATGAGGTGCTCCACAGATGTCAGGGATTACATAGAAAAATCAGTTTCCTCTGATGACGCTGTATACCATACTATTCAAAATCACTTTGAGAGTCAAAACGAAAATTCATAGATTCATAGAATGATGGAATATAAAGATACCTTTATTCAACCCCCTCCTATTTTACACATGAATAAACATAAACTTTGAAAAGGGAAGTCACTTGCCCAATTAATTAATGTCAGCAGAAGTTAGAACTCTTGTCTGTTGATTACCATTGAGAGATTTCTATTGGGATGTGGGGTTAGGGGTGAGGGCTAGAGTATTTTGGTGATAATCCATATTGAAAGGGTAGTTGAAGCCATCAAGGCAGATGAAATAAAAGCAAATGCAACTTATTTAAAAACGTTTAACTGACTTTTTAAAATTATTGACCAAGTTATGGATGAATGCATTGATGGCCTGCTTATTACAATTTCTGGATGACAGAAAGTTGTAGAGGATAACTAAAATGGGTCATAGAGGTAGGATCTCAAAAGATCTCAGCAGGTTAATAGAGTAATAAAACAAATCTCATAAGGTAGAAATTAATAGGGATAAATGTAAAGTCCTACCCTTGGGTCTAAATAATCAGCTATATAAAATATAGTGTGAAGGATTTGGGGCTGGACAAGTTTGTGCAAAAAATAGGACCTGAAGGTTTTTAAAGGTTGGCAAAATAAATCTTGATTATTTTTAGTTCTAGCCTTCACATTTTAAGGACTCTAACAAGCTGGAAAGCTTCCAGAGGGATACAGCATGGATTATGAGGGGTCACAAAATCATGCCATAAAATAAGGTTTTGAGAAGGAATAGAGGATTTTTGCATTTGAAGGGATGTTGCTGTGGGAGAAGGATTAAACACATAATGCTTGGCCCCAAGCGGCAGAAGAAGGCTTAATTGGAGGAAGTTACAAAGAGTAAGACTTAATCTCTTTACCAGGGAAAGCTTCCTGATAATTGAAATTGTCCAAAAGTTTAATGGGATGTCTTAGTGATAATGAATTACACATCTCTGGAAGATTTTCTAAAGTGAATCAGAAAACTTGTGTTCAAATCTTAATGCTTACTCCCTGTGGAAATTTGGGTAAAATCATATAGCCTCTCTAAACCTCTATTTCCCCATTTGTGAGATGAAAAGGCTGGGTTAGATAGCTTCTGTGATCCCTTCTTGCTCTGGACCTGTAAGTCTGAGCTCACAAAAACTGTATCTCTTCTTTACAGGAATGTGGTTGATTGGATTCTTTCTCAGACAGCCTCAAAACTCTGAAATTCTGATGCTGTGAATAGAACAGACACTGGAGTACTATGAATTAAAAGGAGGGCGACATTAACTGTGGTCAGGGGTGGCCTGAGATTTCTTCACTGTAGAGTAGGGGAGAAGGAAGGTGAAGACTTTAGCTAAGACTTTAAAGATGAGTTAAATTTGGCTAAATGAAGAGGGTAGTGGAGGACACCTGGGCTGTTATACAATGCCTCTGCCCTTTGCTTTCAGCAATCACTTTTCTCTCCACCTTTCAAAAACCACTTATATTGTAAGAGGAATTTAATCTACAATCATTCAATTCATTGATGCCTCTCCCATCAAAATATTACTTTAAAATACAGCTTGATGTTCTCCTGCTGTTAAGGGCTTTTTTAAAAATAAGCTTTCTAAAACTCTTTGTTTGAAGCTTGAAATACTTAAGGTTTTGTCCAGCCTGGGGATGCTGAACTCAGTGATTACTGCAGTGTTATAGCTGGAAGGGACCTCAGAATATGAGGAAAGAAGACAAGAATGTTAGGACTGGATATATTCTCAAAATGTAGAATATTAATGCTGGAAAAAACCTTAACCTGGATTGTCTGAACTAAGATGGCACTGGGGACATAAACTGTTCGAATACAGAATATAGCTAGAAGAAACTTTATAGATTATCCAGCAAAATCCATCATTTTGAAAATGAGCAAACCCCTACCCAAAGAAAAGAAATAACTCAGCCAATGCCAAATAACTTGTTACTAGCTAAGTGATGATGATCTAGTTCAGACAATCAATATTTATTAAGAGCTTACTATTCCCTGGTAGCTAGATGGCTCAATGAATAGAGTGCCTGGCCTCAAGAAGAAGAGTCATCTTCCTGAGTTCAAACCTAGCTTTAGACACTAGCCATATGACCCTGGACGAATCACTTAACTCTTTTTGCCTCAGTTTCTTTGGCATGAGCTGGAGAAGGAAATGACAAATCACTCCAGTGTCTTTGCCAAGAAAACCCAAGTGTAGTCACAAAGAATCAGGACTGAAAAGTGGGTAAACAAGTACATATCTTGCATTCTGCTAAGCACTGGGGCTACCTTTGGTGAAAGGCAAAAACAGCATCCCTAACCTCAAGGAGCTCTTACTTAAACGAGGAAGACAATGTACAAATAACTATACATTAACATATATATTATATATGTGTAAAATTATATATTTTATGCAATACATAAAACAATTAATGAATTCTAATTTTGTGGCTGATACACAGATAAATGTATATACAGTATATATATATATATATAAGACACATACACACATACTGTATTTGTTGTAAATGGGAGGTAGTTTCCAAGGAAAGGCACTAGCAGTGAGAATGGGAAGGATGAGAATGGGAAAAGCCCTGGCTGAAGGTGAGGTTGAACTGAGTTTTGAAGGAAACCAGGGCACTCAGGAGGCTGAGATTAGGAGGGCAAGTGTTCCAGGCATGGGGGCCAGCCATGGAAAAGGGCACAGGGTTGTGAAGTGGAGTCTTAATGATGATTACTGCTTTCTTGCTTGAATTGCTGAATCTGCAGATTTAGGTAGGGCTTTTGACTTGGCCCTACTGGCTCCTCTATTGCTGATCAACCTAATTTACTTGTTTTACTTGCTCCCTCCTTCAGTGTCCCCAGGCTGTTGGATAAATTAATTAACTGTATTCAGCCTCTTAATCAGTGGTGGCCCCTGCTGATAGGGAGCCACCCCAGGGGGCCAGTACAGCATCTGCTTATGCTATATGAGACTGCACAAGGTAATGGAGCAGAGGGCCACATTCAATTAACATTTCAAGGAAAAATAAATTTAGCACAGTGTACTTATCAGCCATAGAAACTGGAATTCATTCTTTCTTCAATTGTGTATCTCCAACCTTTATGGCAAGGTATAATGAAACAAAACAAAACACTGGACTCAAGTTTATTAGACTGTGAGCTCCCTGAGGGCATCTTTCTTTGTGCCTTTTCTTAAGCCTTTAGCACAGTCCCAGTCCCTTACTAGGCACCTGTTATATTTATTGTTCAGCCCTGTCCTACTCTCTGTGACCCCATTTGGGATTTTCTTTGCAGATATTGGAGTGGTTTGCCATTTCCTTCTCAAGCTCATTTAACCAATGAGGAAACTGAGCAAACAGGGCTAAGTGACTTGCCCAAGATGGCAAAGCTAATAAATGTCTGAGGGCAGATTTGAACTCCTGTCACTTATTAAGTGTTTGTTTACTTGCTGTTCAATTGACAAGGAATTAGGAGACTTGGATTACCCAGTGAAGTGGAGTAGAGGATTAAGCCCTGGGGCTGTAATCTGAAAGCCTGGAATTCAAGTCCTACCTCAACAATTTGTTATCTGTTGGGCCCTGGGCAAATCACTTAACCTGTTTGCCTTACTTTTCTTAATTGCAAAATAGGAGATAATAATAGCACCTACTTCTTAGGTTTATCAGAAGGATCTCAAGAGATATTATTTGAAAAGCATTTAGCATAGGGCCTGGCCCAAAGTAAGGGTTGTTTAAGCTTATTCCCTTTTAGAGTTCCTTTGGTTAGATGATCTCTCTGATCCTTTATGCCTCTAATTCCTTAGAATCTCAGTATCTTGTGGGATCTGGATCAGTACTCTATGCTCCAAAACTTAAGATTCTAGGTTTTTTTTTTAATTTTTAATTTTTCCACTGATGATCATTGTGACCTTGGACAAATTACTTGACTCTTTTGGGCTTCAAGGTTTTTGTTTTGTTTTTATTTAATATCAAATGAATGAATTAGAGAAAGGCAATATTGGGTAGTAGGATTTTTTTAATGGAAAGGAGTTAGGAGATTAGAATTTTATTCAAAATGTTACTGTTGACTCAATGTGTAGCCTTGGACAAGTCCCTCTTCCTGCCCTCTGAGACTCAATTTCCTCCTCTGTAAATCAGGCAGCATGCTAGATGATTGGTAACATCTCTTCCAACACTGTTTCTTAGAAACTATATAATCATCAAGGCCTCTTCCAACTCCATAATTCTTTGATTATAGAAATAATCATTCTTATTTCTATAGCATATTAAATTTTGCTAATCATTTCCTCCCATCATACCCTTGTGAGATAGGTAATGCAAATGTTATCCCCCATGTTAAGAGATAAAAAACTGAGCCTATGAAAAGCTATGACTTTCTATATGGTCCCAAAGCTGGCAGACATCTATGGTAGTATTCAAATCCAGGCCTCCGGATTCCAAAGTCAGGAATCTTTCCACTATACCACCCTGCCTTTTTAGCTCTCCCATTTCCTAAAATGCCACATCTTTGTGGTCTCTGGCAAATGAGATTAGTCAAATCTTCTGGACCCATCTCCCAGGACTGATGTGAGATGAAGAAGAGGCAATAAATGTGAAATGTGAATTCTAGAGAGCTCAGAAGCTCCAGATGCATGGTAATCTCTGACCTGCCAGAACCCCATTTTTCTGGTGCAATCCATCCCCTCTTCACTCCTAAACTACAAAAGGGTTTCAGATCTGCTACTCTTCCTTTGGCTATAAATCAAATGATCCTAAAATCCAATTGAGTTACAGGTAGGGACCCCCTCTAATTTCTGAGCAAATGACCTTAATATATGCTTCAGATAATTTCCTGTATCCGAGCTCCCTCTACTGGCCATGATCCACAATGCATGGAGAATAGGCCCACAGGAGATAATTTGGACTACCAAATACCAGATTTCTGAAGTCTGCAGTTGTAGGATTGTAGTTGTCTGAATCATAGGTTTAATGGTGGAAGGGACATCAGTGGTCATCTAGTTCAGCTCCTTCTTCTTACAGGTGAGGAAACTGAAGGTCAGAATGGCTAATTGATTTGCCTGAGGTCACACAGCTATGAAATGGAAGAGATGAACTCTAAACTCTGTATAGAGTCTTTGGCTTTATAACTTTATAGAGTCTCTTTAATTCTGACTCCCCTCCCTTATCCCAGACCCTGTCCCTTTAGCTTGTTGAGAACACATATTTTGCTTCATGAAACCCAAGGTCCAAAGTATAGGTACTGATCTTAAGGATCTTAAGCCTTAACTGCTTTGGTCTCTGGCTAAAGTCATGCCAAGGCAATGGAGATTACTGGAAATATCAGCAGGTTGAAAGTCAGGAGACATTTATTTGAGTTCTACCATTGCTTTTGCTACCACCAATTTACAATTATTCTCAAGCAAGATAGCACTAAGCTCTGGGCCTTACATCTAGAAGTCTTCTTTTCCCTACCAGTGGTGGAGCCATCTCTAGTCACCTAATCTATATCTTGCTACAGATCCCATGTGGCTGAGGAAGAGAGAGTGAGGCCACTAACTTTGCATAGCTCTTCCTCACTTAAATTCAATGCACTTGCAAGTCAAGAAATCACCTTCCTGATATCATGGTCCACTTCAAAAATGAGGGGCAAACAACAACCTGTGAATAGTTGTAGTTGCCCCATTGGGACCCAACTGGACAGTTCCAGTTGGGCAACACAGCTCCTTCCTTCCTTCCTTCATTCCTTCCTTCTCTACCTCCATTCTTCCATTCTCTACCTCCTTCAGTCCACATAGGTAATCAGACCCTTACCTGCAAATATTCTGCCCAAAAGAATGTGAATTTTTGAGCCTTACAAGATGTCATGGAGTTTATGGGCTACATTTCTTTCTTAAGGCTCATGCCTTAAACCCAAATCACTCTGGCTTTCATAGATAGACCAACAATAGGTCCCAGACTAAGCCTCACTTGGTCATTGTTTGGACTCTGATGGCTCAGAGTGAATGTAAATAGCAATCCTTTCTATTTCTGATAGAAACCATGAGGGTCTTCCCTTCCCAAATTAATTTTGTTTTTTGACTAGGTGAAATAGGCGATTTTTTGCCTCATTTCTTACCTAGGCTTACTCATTAAATAGGCACGCTGAGACCTGGGAAACACTTTCACTTACAAAGGCCAAGGTCTCCCTCTGTACCTTGGGCTATCTATACTCATCCTGATCTATATCTGACCACTGGACCCAGATGGCTCTGGAGGAGAGAGGGAGGCTGGTGACTTTGCACAGCCTTCCCTCACTTAAATCCAATTCATTTGCAAGTCATGGCATCATCTTCCTGATATCAAGGTCCTCTTTGAGAACAAAGGACAAATAACAACCAGTCTACTATACATTTGTATAGTACTTTATAATTTAAAAACTGCATTCACACACAGATTCACATTTTGATGCTCATGAATTAATATAGAATGTTAGCCCTAAAAGGAACCTTAGAGGCCATTAGTTGATCTGTATCATTTTAGAAATGAGGAAAGCAAGTCTTAGAGAAGCTGAGTATTTTTCCAGAGGTAACAAAACTAATTAGCAGCAGAGCATAGACTAGATAACCACAGGTCTTCTGATTGCTGTGTACCGTTCTTTCCAATACTACCATATTTTTCACATGATCAATATGGATTTTCCCTCACTTCATTGCTGACTGACCACTTTGCCCATGGTGAGAAGACATTCCTTCTCATGGGAGAAGTTATAGAAAAATGCCATGTCTAGGCCATCCATACTGAGCGTAGAGCCCTTTAACCCTGTGAGCCAGAACTCTCCTCAAATATGATGAGTCTTATGTAAATTCAGCCACCACACTGGCCCATTTATAATAGTATTTTTGACCCTGAGAGAAATAGATTAGTTTTCAGTTTAAATTGGAGCAAGAATCCATTTTGCAAATAGCCCATGAGCTGTATATCGGTGACTTTAGGTTAAATCAATCTCTAGGGGTTAAAATACTGTCATGAGATCAAGGCTTGACAAGCAATTAAAGCAGTATCTGAGCTCAAAAAACAACAACATGCTGTGATATCCAATTATGTGTAATTTTCTGGTACCTCCCATAATACCTCCACCAGATTTCTGCCTAGAGATCCTACCCATCTTTCTAAGTAGAGCTCTTTTTGCCACCTTTTCCATGAATCCTTCATGATTCATTTTCTTGCAAGATTTATAGCTGGAGTAGCCTTTAGGAATCATCCAGCTGAAATTCTCTTCCTCCATTTAGTAACTCAAAGAAAAGGAAAAGACTTGCCCAAGGCCTCCTAGATGACATGACACATTGGAAAGAAGCATGAGATTTAGAATCAGAGAGGCTAATTTTGAGTTGTGTTTCTGCCACTTAGTTGTTATGTGAAACTGGGCAGCTCAGTCTCTGTGTCACACCATATCGATTATATTTGTACTTTGTGTTTTTCCCGTTGATCCCATATACAACTTGTTTGTACATAGTTTGTGAGTTCTCTATGTTTTGCCTTTTTTTGTTGGCATCCCCAGTGGGCACAGTGTGACACATAGCAGGTTCTGAATAAATGTTTCTTGACTAATGGGACTGTGGTGAAGAAAGCCTAGGACTGATAGGACTGTGGTATAAGATTTGTAAAAATTTAACTATCATAGAAATGTAAGCTAATATGAAGCAGTAGATCTCAGATTTGTACCCAGGGCTTTAGTCTTCCGATTTAGTACTTTTCCTTTTCTGTAGTGACTCCCTCTGGAGGAAGTCATGTTTTTTTCCTGTATCTGATTCTGTAGTACTTTTTTTACTTGTTTCATGCATTGGCTAGAATCTAAATTGATATTACATTTATCTATATATGTATCTTTTCTCCTTTACTAGATGGTAAGCTCTTTGAGGGTATGAATGGTTTACTTTTATGATTATATTACTCTCAACACCTGGCACAGTGTCTTGTCAATGGCAGGAGTTAATATTTGCTGAAAACAAATACTATATCAGTCTACAAAGTGCCTATCTTTGAACAAGGTATATGGTACAAGTATTCTTATGAATTCCCATTTAGAAATTCCCATTTGGCTGGTTGACTTACCCATAGTTATGCAGCAAGTTATTGTCATAACTGGGCTTTGGACCCTGCTCTCTCTTGATTTCAAACCTTGTGGGGGTTTTTTTCACTTTAACCTATTAAAGGAATTTAGGATTTATTGCCAACATGATCAGTCAGAGAAACCATAATGTAGACCATGCCTGGCTTCTCTGATTAAGCACTAAATAAATGTTTAATGGTTGATTGATTGATTGGGTCTATTTAAAGGATAATAATGACTAAAATTCCCACTTAATGATGTCATCAACCTTCAAACATGGCATCAGAGTTGTATGAGAATAATACATCTATCTAGGTAACGCATAATGGTAGTAAGGGATAGTTAATAATGTATCATATTGAGGCAAAAGAATCTTTGTTGAAGTGTTTGCTTCTTAGAACAATGCCAATCATTTTTGTTTCTTAGTAGGAATATTTCGTAATGAGCATGGTATATGTATATATGCACATGTTTCTGTGTATTTTTGTTTGTTTATTTAATGTGGGGGGGTTTCCAAAAATATCAGAATTTATTCATTCACATAAGTGTTGTTCCTTTTAAAGTAGTAACCTCTGCTACTTTATTCCTGTTAGACCAGCATGGCCAAAATACTTTTGAACGTCCTCTTTGAGAGAGGTCATCACAGTCCATGGTGTACTTCTGATGAAAAAGTTTCCTTCCTTTGAAGTTCCAAGTCAGTTGGAGTCAAGAGTACTTTTAGGGCACTTGAAATGACCTAGCAAATGATGTAGCAGAGTCTTAGAATCAGATGTGTATCAGAAAGGGCCAAAGCCATCTTCAGAAGTTCTCCTTATCACAAGTTCAGGCTATATTTGAATAATGATTCTTTGCCCCCCAGGGGCAGTAAAGATAATTGTCTAATGTCTGTCAAAGGGAGTTGTGAAGACTCAGAATCATCCCATATGGTGTCTTTTCCATTACTGTACCTGGGAGAAGAAATACTCTCCTTGGGAAACAGGGCACCCTTCTTAGGTGGAATCTTAATCTAGGTGGAATCTTAATCCACCTCTGTAAATCATTTAAATCCCCTAAAGAGAAAACAAAAAACAAACAAAAGAAAAACCTTTGGACCTCCCCAGTTAAGCATTCCAGCAAACTCAGATTAGAAACTTCCTTCTACCTTCAGCATAGGAGCATAATGCCACCCTTCTGCCTCAGAAATAGAGGAATGCAGCTGACTGATGAGCGTTCTGTAGCTTCTCCCTCACCCCAGTGCTGAACCAGTCTTGTTTTCCATTTCACTGACTTATTGCTTTGGCCTTTGACTCTGATTTTGTCCCTGTCCTTGGATGCTAGTGCTGCCTTGCCGCCTGACTGAATCCTCGCCTTAAATAGACAGGCCCTTTGCTTCTGTCTCTTTTGGATTGTTTTGACTGGTCCTTAGGTAAAATGTTTACTCTTTTCTAAACTCCCAGCCAGTCACCTGGTTGCAAATTCACTTTTATAAGCAGCACTGCTCTAGTGGAGAAATTTCTATTCTTGTTAGAAGATAGAGGTTAGCCTACTGGCTAATAAAATCCACATGAACCCAGGCAAATAACTCCAGTGCTCTGAGACTCTATTTCTGTAGGTACTAAATGGGGATAATGCTATAGGAACCATTTGTCTATATTCTTTTTTTTTTTAATTTTCAAATTGTTTTATTATTTATTTATTTAGTTAGTTCTTAAATTTTATATATTATATAAATATAATTATACATTATATTTTGTATATTATATAAGCTCATAGTCTTATGAGAAGAGTGCACTGTAAATTTCAAAATGCTATTTTTAATATTATTACTGTGCCCTAACATACCTTGGCTAGTACTCTTTTTAAGACTCCCAGACACTCCAAACTGTGTCAGCCTCTGGGCAGACCAGGTAAAATAGCAGCTTCCTGAAAGGGAATAAGTTCAGGTCTATTAGTTTAAAAACACACTTTATATTAGTCATGAGGTTGGATACATCTCTGTAGTAGATTAAAATGTCATCCTTGATATCTGGCTTTGCTGGCTAATCCCATGCATTCTTCTTTTTCTAATTCTGCAAAAGATCCATGGTTTCATTGTTAAGAATGTTTGTGGAGTCAAAGTAAATCACATCCTATCCACACCTTGATAGACTTAACATTATTTGCTATAGAAAAAAAAAATCAGTACTTGTTGGCCAACCTATTGATTATAAGTTTCCTTGCACGTAGCTAGGCTAGTCCTTCATGTGACAGAAAGAAAGTGGGAGCTAGGTCTGTCTTAAAGTCATCCCTCCAGCTTTTTGGACCTACCAGAGCTCATACTATATTGGCATAGCCTTTAGGAACCCACAATCAGATGGTTAACCTCTCTCTTGACAAAGGGACAAAGGTTAAAAAATTCCATTACTACCATTATACATAACCATCTTAAGATTGTTGTAATTTACCCTATTTTGCCTCCCCCTTTCTTCTTCTACAATCCTTTTTTCACCCCTTTTTATATCATCACATCAAATTCAGCATATACCCGCATTCTCTGCCGATATATACTTCTTCTAATTTCCCTAATAGAAATATAGTTCTCAAGAGTTCCAAGTGCCATCTTCTCATGTAAGGATGTAAATAATTTAACCTTATTCAATAACCCATTTCTTTGTTCTTTCCTTTTTATGTTTCTCTTGAGTCTTGTATTTGAAGATCAAGTTTTCTGTTCAACTCTGGCCTTTTCATCAAAAAAATTTGAAAGTCCCCTATTTTATTGAATGTCCATATATTCCCCTGAAAGATTATGCTCAATTTTCCTGGATAGTTGATTCTTGGTTGTAATCCAAGTTCCTTTGTCTTTTAGAATATCATATTCCAAGCCTTCCTATCCTTTAATGTAGAAGCTCCTAGATTCTGTGTGACCCTGACTGTGACTTCTTGGTATTTGAATTGTTTCTTTCTGGTTGCTTGCAATATTTTCTCTTTGACCTGATAATTTTGGAATTTAACTGCAATAGTCCTTGGAATTTTAATTTTGGGATATCTTTCAGAAAGTGATTGGTGTATTCTTTCAATGACCATTTTACCCTGTCCTTCTAGGATATAAGGACAGTTTACTTTGATAATTTCGTGAAAGATGCTAATTTTCTGTTTAAGTGTGCATTCTCTCTTTCTCTCTCTCTCTCTCTCTCTCTCTCTCTCTCTCTCTCTCTCTCTCTCAGCTTTTAGGTAATCCAATAATTCTTTATCTCTCCTAAACATTGTTCTTTCCATGGTGTAGTTTATATTTTCTTCTATTTTTTCATTCTTTTAATTTTGTTTGACTTATTCATGATGTCTCATAGAGTCATTAGCTTCCACTTGCCCAATTATAATGTTTAAGGAATTATTCTCTTCACTGAGCTTTTGTACCTCCTTTTCCATTTGACCATTTTTACTTTTTAAGGAGTTATTTTCTTCAGAGGATTTTTTTTCTCATTAGCCGAATTGTATTTTTGAAGAAATTGTTTTCTACATTCAATTTTTGTCCTTCCTTTTTCAAACTGTTGACTCTCTCTTTTTCAATACCTCCTTTTTCTTCCCCCAATTTTTCTTCTACCTCTCTTATTCAATTTTTTAAATCCTCTTTAAACTTTTCCAAGATGGCTTTTTGGGCTTGAGATGAATTTATATTACATTTTGAGCTTTCACATGTAGGCATGCTGACATTGTTGTTCTCTTCTGAGTGTGTTTTGATCCTCCCTATGGCCAAAGTAGCTTTCTATGGTCAGAACTCATTTCTGTCTTTTGCTTATTTTTGACCTATTTTGTGCCTTTTAAAGTTAAGGTCTGCTCCTAGGGCACAGAGGGCACTATTCCAAGCTTATTGTGTTGGGAGTCTGGTCATTGGCTTTCTGGGCCTGGGTAGCTTGCACACTGCACTGGGTTGGCCCAACCTAGTTGCACCTATCATGACCTTGATTCTAGGCCTGGCAATTTGCTGCACTGGGCAGGAGGCTTCACAGTTGGCCTGCTTTGCCACTGTCCTGTTAATCCAGGATAGAGGGACCTCAGTTGCTGAGCTGGCTGTGGCAAAGAGCCTCCTGCTGGCTTGCCTAGACACCATCTGCTCTGGGCTGAGCTCCCCTTTTACCCAAGTGAGACAAATCTTTCCTGAAGTTCTTCTGAGTTATCTTAAGCTGGAAAATTGTTTCACTCTATATTTTTGTAGGTTCTGTCACTCCAAAATACATTTAGAGGCTTGATTTAATGTTTCTGAAGGATACTGAGGAGAGCTTAGGCAACATCCTGGCTTTTCTCCACAATCTTGGCTCTGTCTCTAAATAAGCATTTATTAAGCAACCATGATATGCTGGGCCCTGGAAATACAAAGACAAAATGGTTTTATTTGTGCCCTCAAGGAACTTAAATTCTTTAAGAGGAGATAACATATATAAATATGAGTATTATGAAATGCACAAAGTATATTTGAGTATATGAATATGTACAAAATGAATGCAAGGTAATTTTTTGGAGGGGAGACACTAGGAGTTAGGAGGATCAGAAAAGTCTCATGATTTATAAGCTGAGCTTTGAATAAAATGATCAATTCTAAAAAGCAGGTATGGAGGACAGATAGCCCATGCAAAGGTGCAGAGACAGGAGAGAGAACATAGCTTGTGAGCAAAATCAAGAAGGACGATTTGTCAGGAGTAAAGAATACGTGAAGGGGAGTGATGTGTAATAAGCTTGGAAAGGTAGATTGGAGACATTTTTTGAAAGGCTTTAAATGCCAAACAAAAGAGTTTGCATTTGATCCTAGAATTAAGAGGGAATCATTAGTTCTTCCTTTACTTTTAATCGATGGAAATTTTCTCTTGCAATGTCATGACAATAATCGGAAAGCACTGAATACAGAAAAGCCACAGAAACTATAGTGGGAGTAAAAAGGAATGAGAAGGTGGGTTTGGGAGAGGATAAGCCAGGTCTCAGGTCTTTCTTCTCACAGAGCATGTCAAGACTAAGTCCTGATGCTCTTTAGATTGGAATGGGACAGTTTGTTAAGGGACTTATATAAATTTGTTATTACTAGATTGAAGGAATCTGGGAGTCAGATTCACCTCATCTGTGACTAGACAATTCCATCCTGTATAAGCTCACTTGATCATCTTTCCCCCAGTAATGTCTAGTAAAATCATTTATAAGTGAAAACCTCTGCCCAGGTGTGCTAAGGAAGTGGCTTCTTTTAAGTTACTAAAACCTGTAGGAACTTGAAAACTTCCAAAGTCAGGCACAGAAAAGGCTATATGCAACCTTACCTCTACTCTCCAACAAATCTCTTACAGTTAGTAGTGGAGATATGAAACAGGCTAAGAGCCAGGCTGTAGGTTAATGAACTTTTCAAATAAAGCAATTCCTAAAGACAATTTCCTAAAACATGGAGAAATTGTAATCCTGTGCCAAGGAAGAGAGTCCCCTTATTGCGTTTCCTTAAAATACTGAAGAAAAGTAACATGCCTTTTTTTGAAGTTACGTCATAATAGCCTAGAGTGACTTGTAGACCATGATATTGTTCAGGGCAGAGGCCATACATTATCTAAACTTTATGTCTCCTTCAGCACCTGGGACAGCACTGCTTAATACATGTTCATTATATTGATTTAAAACCATAATAATGGCTACTGAATTATGTCCTCTGTGGCAGCATTGTTAATTGTTCCTCTTTTGCTTTGTCAGGGAGAACGAGGCCTAAACGGATTACCTGGGAAGCCTGGAGAAGAAGGAAAGCAGGTACATAACCTATGAACTAAGTTTCCACTCTTCTCATGATGGCTAAGTAGTGGGAAGGAGAAGTTGGTATCTGGCAAGAGAGACTGTAGGAGCAGGGTAGACATCATGAGCTTTTCTCTAAACTAAAAGTGTTTTTTGTGTTTACAAATGGCAGCAACCCTGTTTGGTGTGTAGTACAGGTCTCCCACTTAACTTTCTTGGATCCTTTTCCTTACTTGTATTGATCTGCTGCCCTTTTTAGGTGATAAGTCTTTGAATTATTCTACCTAAGACTTGTATGAAATAAAATTGCAATTGTGTATCTTTAATACAAAGGAGAGACTACAGTGGGAATTTCAGGAACATGGATGTCCAAGAGGTAAATTATTTGTTCCAAAGGGAACTTAAGTACCACTTACATCACAATTTAGATATAGCCACATATTTTGCCTATATGTAATGTTATACCTGGTAAATATCTATCAATATTGATATTTGTAACCACTTTCTCAACCACCCTATCGAAATGTCGTGATTTCAGGTTTGTATGAGTGGTCTGAGAGAGGGACAAAGAAGAAGAAAAAATCAACTGAGATGGAGAATCTTGAAAATCAAGATTGAGATTAGAGGATAGACATTCTTATAGTGATCCCAAGGCAGCCCTATAGATATACAGATGTACCATGTTGGTCAGAACCTTTGTTTTCTCAGTACAAAGGGCAGTGTAACCTCTGACTGATGTCAGAAATGCTAACAATTCTGTATGCCATACTGTGTTATTTCTCTGCCTTATAGTCTGATCACAAATTCACTCTGGTATTGGAGCCATTGGGCTTCATGCAATGGTTGCTAGTCATTAGGTCTGGAGTCCCTTCTTGCTATAATAAAAGTATTCCTTTATCTTCCCCAAAATAATAATTCAATGCTCTCCTTCCTACAGGGCAGTCCTGGCACTCCAGGTGTGGCTGGTCTCCAAGGAGAAAAGGTAAGCAGAACCAACTCATGGAAAACCTTGTTTTTGGTTAAACAGGTTTAATTAATTCTTTATATTAAATTTTTGAAAATCACACCCTGAAGTAGATAGCAGAAGTATAATCCCAATTTACAGATGAGGAAAATAGCACTGGACCTTGGAGAGGCTAAGTAATATTACCACAGTAATTCAACTAGTAAATTTAAAACCTGGAACTCAAACCAATGTCTGCTGACTCTTAGCCCAATATTCTTCCTACCATATTATGCTAACTCACAGACATTTGGCTGGACATATTTTTTTTAAATGAGGCTTTGAAAAATCGAAACCCCTAGGTTAAGGTATACTTTTTGAACCTGGAAGAAAGAATACTGCTGTGTTAAAAGCAATGAGACCAATTTCAGTTCAATAGCATTCATGGGATTAAGAATGAAAAGATGCTTTAAAAACCATCTAGTCTGAAATCCTCATTTTACAGATGGGGAAATTGGGGTCCAAGAACCTAAATGACTCACCTGAGAACACATGAGAAAGGAAGCTGAACAGAGGATTGAACTCATATCCTCTGATTCTAATCAAATTACTCATTCTATCATACTGCATGGTTATTATTAAGTGCCTACTATTTACAAAGAACTGAGAAAAAAATCTTTATCCCACATTTCTATTGTATAGCAGTGTTTATAGCAGGAATCTTCTCACTACATCTCTGTGAAGAAGGAGATAAAAATGTCATTTTTAAAACATAAAAGTCAATGTTAGTCCATGTATTTCTTAGTAAACCTCAGATCTGTGGTTTTACCAGGTGTTAGTATACTTTCCACCAATGGAAATATCATAAATGTAATTTGCTTCACAAATTGTAGAGCACTATAGAAATGTTATTTTATTACTACTATTGTTGTTATTATTATTTTAGCAAGCTAGGTGGTGCCATGGATAGAGCACTGGGCTTGGAATTAGGAAGACTCATCTTCATGAGTTCAAATCTGGCCTCAGACACTAACAGTGTGACCCTGGACAAGTCACTTAACCTTGTTTGTCTCTGTATCCTTGCCTGTAAAATGAGCTGGAGAAGGAAATTTTAAACCACTGCAATATCTTTGCCAAGAAAACACCAAATGGGGTCATGAAGAGTTGGACATGACTAAAATGACTCAACAACAGCAATTATTATTATTAAGTCATTAAATTGTAAGCTCCTTGAGGGCAAGGATTGTCTTTTTCCTCTTATTTTTTTATCCCCAGTGCTCAACAGAGTGCCTGGCACATAGCAGGCACTTAATAAATAAACATTTATTAATTTATTATGTATTATTATTGTTCATTTTTCTCTCCATGCCTCTCTAGGCAGCCATAGTGAGTTGCTTTGACGGTAAAAGCAAAACAAAACCAAAAGCACACAGTGTGGTGACCAAAATTCTTAGGGCAAACTTTTCTGTTCAGGTAGACTGGTCTCCAGACAACAGCCCCATGAGTCCCTGGAGGCCTGTCTTTGAACCCTGCCAGTCCAATAACATAATCTTTACAAAGCCAGGAGCACCTCCATGCCACAAGCTAGCATATAAGAAGGAGGTTAGTAGAGATGTTATCAGCCTACAATCAGAAAAACCCCATTGGTGTAAGAATAGGAACTGGAAATGTTTCCATTCCCTTCAACCTCCCCCCCTGTATCCCTCTACCTCTGTTTAATTATCCACTGCTCTTACAAGGTATTTTTAGGGATGTGTCTTACATTGTTATTTTTAAAATAGCTATTAAAACTAGAGACTCATGAAACCTCTCCAGGCTGGTGTCAGGTTTTTAATATACTCTAAGCAGTTACTTGACAGGGAATGCAAAACCCTAAAAGAAGCTATTTCACTTCGAGTCACTAAGTAGAGAGGGAATGATACTTGAAGGTTGAAAACCAAAGAGGCAATTACCTTGGTTCCTTTTACATTCTACATTACCATGCCTTTTCAAATTGACTTCCAAGCACTGTGCCATTTTGAACATTTTGGTTCTTCCTCTCACTTGGAGAAACAGATGAGGCATTATTGCTTATCATAAAACAGATGCTGAAAAAATGCCTTCTAATGTCATTCTGGAAATTTTGCTGGGGAAATATACTAGAACCTTTCAGGTTTTAAGGTTCACTGTCATTAACTCTTTGAGAGAACATCATGGAATCACAGAATATGAGTTTGGGAAGGGACTTTATCCTATCTAATGCAACCTACAGTCTTTGGTAAGTCACAGAATTTCAGAGTCAGAATATATATTAAAAGTAAGTGGAGGTTCAGAAAATGAAAATAACTTAATAAAGGTCACAGTTAGTGGCAGAGTAGAGCCCATAATTCAGTCATTTACCAACTTACATGATGAACAACACTAAGATGCCAATATTATGGGAGGCAGTGTGGTACAGTGGAAAGGTGCTAAATTTACAATCAGAAGACCTGAGATCAGATCCTTGCTCTGCCACTTGATTGACCTTGGTTGATGAATCAACAAGCATTTATTAAATATGTAATAGATACCAGGTACTAGGATAAGCAATGGAGTGACAAAGAAAAAGCAAAAATTATCTGTACTCCCAAAGAACTTGTACTCTAATGGCATGCCACTTAATCTCTCAAGGACTCAATTTTCTCATCTGTACACTGAGTAACTTGGACTAGATTACTGCCAGAGTTCCTTCCAGCCTTAAATACGAAGTACGAATTTTGACATTTACTACTTCTGTGATCTTAGACAAGTACTTTCGTCTTTGTGCATTTCTGTTTCCTCATATTTAACATGAGAGATATTGAATAGTAGCCTCTGAGGTTCCTCCCAGTTCTCAATCAATGATTGACTTATGAGTCTTTAGACTGAATTAAAAATTAAATTTTATTGACTGCATATCCTAAGAAATTAGTATTGAATAAGTGAGTTATTAAGTTGAACTGCTCACTATAATATACTCTGTGCTCTGATTTCTTTTTGACTGACCAGAACAGATTGGTTTACACTTTACAATACTTAAAAGGTCTGGCATGCCCAAAGTCCTAGTGAGAGCTGAGACATTTGGTCTACCATCCACTGAATAAGCATAGAATTGGGGAATCTTAGAATCATCCATTCTTCACGTTGGAAGGGAGACATTAGGGATCCATGGAATCCCCTCTACAATGTCACTAACAGGTGGAATAGATATATAGTCAGTAGATTTGGCTTGATTCCTAGTTTGTCTTTTAACTAGTTTGTGAGCTTGAACAAAGAGTGTATGTGGCACAATGGCAAGCATTCTTAATCAGTGTTCAAGGGTTTTGAAAGATAGAAATAGAGGTCTCTATTCTGGGCTGTCAGGTACAGAGACAAACCATGTGCACAGAATTCAGCAAAAAAAAAAAAGAAAGAAAGAAAAGGATGCGATTTAACAGAGACATCAAAAATTACTCTCATATGATTTGTTTCATTACACAGGGTGAAGTTGGACCACCTGGGCCACCTGGTATACCAGGCTCTGTGGTAAGTACTTTTGTCTTTGGGGTGAGGATCGAGGGGGGGCAGCTTAGATAGGTGATTTCATCAATGTAAGAACTACTTGAAGAGTAGAAGAACTTCTTCTATCAGAGATTGGCAATTTATGTATAGTTTTGTTAATGGATTGCCTGGGACACAGAGTGGTTAAGACACTTGTCCACGGTCAGATAGCTAGTTTGCACCAGAGATAGGATTTGAACTCAGTTACTTCTGACTCCAGGGCCAATTTTTTGCCAATTTCACCTACTGTCTCCTTTGATAAGCCATAGAAGACTCATGCAATCTTAAAAAGCCTTTGGGTTTATCTAGATCAAAAACAGCCCATCCAGGAATTCCTGATACGTTGGTCATTCAACCTTTGCTTGAATATTTTCAGTGATGAGAGGCTTAATTGATATGGCAGAAGCTGCCCATTCTCCTGATTAACAGATTTCCTTATATTGAACCACAATCTGCCTCCTTCTTACTACCACCCATTTGCTTAGCTCCATTTCTACAAGTTCAGGAGGAGAAGAAAGGAGAAAGAGAAGAGAGGAGAAGGGGAAAAAAGAGAGTAGAGGAATGAATATCAGATTTAATATCAATTAATCAGTCAATAAATATTTCCAAATGCCTTCTACATTCCAGGCACTGTGTATTAGTAGAGAACTGTCCTGGAAGAAGTCATTAAGAACAGTCATAATGGGTTAACTTTAACTAGGAGGAAGTCGGGGAGAATGAGGAAGGAATGCAGATTTAGGGACATTTTGACATATGTAGTACAACTGAAGAAACTCAAAACAAGACTTAGTAAAATAGGAAGTAATACTATTTGCTAATAAAGTTAAGAAAGGGGGTGGAGTTAGGAACTAAACACTTAAATAGATGATATGGTAGCAATAAAGGTGTGCCTAAGGTCAGATAAGATA
Organism: Gymnobelideus leadbeateri; assembly: GCA_011680675.1. NCBI lineage: Eukaryota > Metazoa > Chordata > Mammalia > Diprotodontia > Petauridae > Gymnobelideus > Gymnobelideus leadbeateri. The sequence goes on from WOXC01008570.1 coordinate 41,242, forward strand.
TAGTTGGAATAGACCTAATCAACATAATTTCTGAACTCCCTTCAACAGCCCTTGGCAACTTTGTTTGGGGGTGGGGATAGTAGATGATCTTTGTTAACATCTAGGTTAGGTACTTAGGGGGTAGGGACATTATAAGGTCAAGGAGCCAGAGATTCAGGGTAAAGGAGAGGTGTAATTGAAGTGATTGTGTACCAAAAGGAGTTTGTCAAAGTTAGGAAGGGAAGTCAGAATGGGGATAAGAAACCATGAGAGCACTAAAGGGACCAAGGCAGTTGTCCATTTTTATCTGAGCACCTGTTGGCCTGGAATATCCTGGGAAAATCCAGGGAAACCTCATTAATTCAGGTTATAATAAGAGCAAAGATTAAGTGTTGGGAAATGGAGGATGTGGAGTGGTAGACAAGTGATTGTGTGGACTGAACAGAGAAAACCCAAGTAGACTTGGATCCTGGTGAATCCTGGGCATGTTTAGCATTTCCAAAAGAATAGTAAGCCCTTTGCCTCAATCAATTCTTGGTTTTATCTTTCAGGTACAGAAGGAGGGCCTGAAAGGAGAACAAGTAAGGGAAATTGTTATCTCTCCCTTGTACATTATTTCTGTTAATGTCAGGACCTGACAGTATGGTTGACTCAATACCTAAGTTGGGATATTGATTTTGCAAAGATATGTATACTCAGGATTAAGCTGGAAGTGATTTAATCTGCTGTTGGGTGAAATGGGTTATTTTCATGATGGTGAAAATTCTAGCCCCAGAAAATAAAATCAGTAAAGGAGATTGACCTTGACCTTGTCATTGGTTGAAAGGCATGTTTGCTGACAGGGGCCTGGTATGGGCAAGTGTCTTCAAAAATACATTTGGGGCACAAAGGAACCAGATGAACAAATCTTGCCTGGATGCTGTAAGCTGTCTTGGACCCTGCTGAGTTTCTTCTTAGCTTCCTTTCATTACTGACCTTGCCCATTTAGGAGGCTTAGATCTTGGAAACTGTTCCTGCCCCTATGTTGTTAACCCTGATTGTTTATAATGCACTACACTGAATATTTATTAGGGCCCTTTGTTATTTAGAACACAGTAATTGATGCTAGAGGAGATGCAGAGTTTAGATTTGACTCTTGCTCTCAGGGAACTAGAAATCTAGTTGTCAGGATAGCCACATATATTAGTAAACCTACCTCTTCCTCCTTCAAGCCTCTGTACCAATCACTTTCTCTGTTTATGGGACCTAATGTCTCTGGATGACATACTAGGATGGGGTGTAATTGATGAATGCCAGAATCTACTTTTTATTTGTATTTATTTTTTTGTAATTCTTACTTAATTTATTTTCTATTGTTCTAACAGGGGGCTCCTGGACCACGTGGTCATCAAGGCCTGCCTGGTCCTCCAGGAGCACCAGTAAGTCATTCAATTTCCTTTCATTCTGATCCAAACAAATTGTAGCTTATATATGTCTATTTCTATAATTTCATTTTTGTAACCAATTTATATTTAAAGAATGAGAGGGCTCATTACATATCATCAATAAAACAAAACAAAAAAAATACAACATTTAGTAAGCTCTTACCATGTGCCAACTTTGTCCTAAACACTTGGGATGTGAACACAATGGCATAGCAATCTCTGCTCTTAGGGAGTTTATATTCTGATCTATTATGCTCTTCCTTTTATTAATGGTAGCGTCTCATAGTAGAAAGAATGTTGGATTTAAAATGAGAACATTTGGAATTAAATCCTTTCATCTCTGCTTACTAGTATTTTGATCTTATATAATTTACTTGTTTTTATCTGTAAGTCCTCTTAGCATCTATCTGGGATAGTTTGATCCCCAAGAAGTGTCAAGAAGCTCTTTATCTATTTGCCTTTACAGAACCTCTTTATAGAATTAGAGTACATCAGAGTTGGAAAGGGCTTCAGAGGTCATTCCCCTTCATCTGAATAGCACTTTACTACTTCCTCAGTGGCTTTGATATTTACAAAAAGCATTTGAGTTAGACAATGAGATGTTACTCCCATTTTATAGATAAAGATGTTGAAAGCAGAGTGGGTAAGAGGATTGTTCAGGGTCACCTAGCCAGCCATGACCATACCCAGGCCTAGAGTGAGCCAGCATCTCTTGATTTCTTCAGGGTTCTTTTCTTCACATCAAGATGGCTCTAGGCAAAGAGAGATAAAAATGAAGGGAGAGTTCTCTCTAATAGGAATCACTTAATAGTGAAATAGGAGTTTAGGTAAATATTTTGGATTAGGCTAACTTCTTATTACTTTAACCCAGGATTAGTATGAAAGCATTGATAAAATACCTACCAGGCATTCGAGTCAAAAAAACATTTCCTTACCTGTCCACAGATACTTTGGGAAGCACTTTGGAGTTGCCTTTATCTTACTGAGCGATAGAATGACTCTACAGACATATATTTAGACTTTTTCTTAAGGGAGGCTAACTGCAGGTCAGTAAATCACTTCAGAGTTGCAGAACCTGGGACAAGAAATGGTAAATGAATTAAATTTCCAAATAGCGTCCTAGGTGCTTTTGATCTAATCAGGCCTCTGGCTGACCTTCCTTCCCTTGTTCTAAGTTAAGTTTATAAGAAAAAAAGTAATCCTCAATAAAGACCAGTTGGCCAAGGTCCTAAGCAAGGAGGTAAAAAGAACAAACTAATGATTTATGGTTACATTTTTAAAAGGGTTAACAACCATTCATCTAAAGAAGGCTCTATGAATGCCATGAAGTAAAAATGTCAAAGAATTGGTGACTTTAATAATAGCTAATAGTTAAGCTACCGTTTACATGGTACTTAAAAGTTTGAAAAAAAAAAACCCAAACCTTTAAGAATATTATGTCACTTTATCCTCACAACAATCCTCTGAGACAAATGCTATCATTATTGTTATTATTATTATTACTATTATACTTATCTTACAGATGAGGAAACTGAGGCAAGTTAGATGACTTGCCTTGTACAGCTATTAAATGTCTATGACCATATTTGAAATCAGGTATTCCTGACTCCAGGTTCAGTGGTCTATCCATTTTATCACTTTGCTGACCTTAAAAAGTAGTATGATCCGACACTTTCGTTTTTTGTTTGTTTTTTTTTTGTTTGTTTTTTTACATGAGGAAACTGAGGTCCAGAGAAAAGCAGCAGAGAGAACACTATTAAATCAGAAAATCCACTTCTGGTACTAACTACCTATTTGACCTTAGGCAATTTCTTCTTAAATCACAGCATCGTGAAGCTAGGTAGAGCTGGAAGGAACTGTAGAGGCCAGCTTGCCCAGTCTACTCATTTAAAAGATGAGGAAACTGAAACCCAGGAATGTTGAGTTGCCCAAGGTTATACACATAGCAGGTGGCAGAGGGGAAACTTGAACCCAGGTTCTCTGACTTCTTTCTACTATACTATATTGCCTTCTAGGTCCTTTTCTGAATCTGTTTCCTCATATTTATACTGTGTAGTCTGGACAAAGAGGGAGGGGCTGACAGAGTTGCTGACCTTATGTACCCTCAATATATACTTTGCATTTGTACTTCTTCTTTGCCCATACTGGGGCATCTACCTAGAATATTCCCCCACCCCAACCAGCTCTATACTTACCTATCATTCAAAACTTACCTCAAATGCCATCTCTATGAGGAAACCAAATCTGATGCCTTCAATTAACAATGATCATTGCTTCATCAAATTTTATTTTATTAATATTGCTATTATGCTCTTATTAGCTTCTACATTGTATCATATTTCATTTTTTTTGGTCTTTTAGGAGAGGGAAAGGAAGGACAATTGGAGTTAAGTGACTTGCCCAAGGTCACACAGTTGATGGGGGAAAGAGCCCCCAGAGGGGCTCTAATCAAGATCAATGACCAGAGTCTGGAAGGAATTCAGTAGGCTCAAACAAACTTGGAGTCGAGATTGTAAAAGTTTATTGTTACGCTCTACATCGGGCAAGAGTTCTTAGGGAAACTGCAAACTTACAGAAGTCACAGGTATAGTTTTAAGGAGTCAAGACAGTAAATCAGATGTCGATTATGCTAACTAGGAGAATAAGGGTGGGATTAGGGAGGAGTTAAGGAGTGGTCAGTGCTTAGAAGAACATGCACTTTTACTATCAACTGCACAGGTGTATTGCCCATAATTCACTGGGAAATAGCCCAAGGAGGGGCTACCTAGAGGTGTGGTTTTCGGCCTGAAATGTCACTAAGTCAGCCAGTGGTCAGGGCTGGCTGAGAAGTGCCCAGTCTGCCACCCATCAGTGTCAAGTTTGACAAGATGGATGTTGGGAATCAAGGCTGAGACTCAGTATGGGTATAATTGGCTAACAAGTTAACCTATAGATAGGCCATTGAAGGATTCATGGGCACAGCTGGCCACTCTACTAGGGGAGATAACATTTGCCTAAGCTAAAATGTTTATAGATGGTTTAGTGAAGGATTCATAGGTAGTTTGTTATTATTCCAAGCAGAGATAAACAGTTCATGAGCTGTTGCTGGGCAGAGTGCTGGCAGGGGGAAGGGGCAGAGTTAATGCTCTGAGGCTGGGGAGGGAGAAATGTGATTTTACAGACATAGATCCCAAGCACCCCTTTTACAAACTGATATTACAAACTGATATTACAGACTGATGTTACGAACATAGATCCCAAGCACCCCATCACAGTGAGTTAAGTGTTAAATGTCTGAAAGCGAATTTGAACTCAGGCCCTCCTGACTCCAGGGCCAGTGCTCTATTCACTGAACCACCTAGTTGCCCCTATCATATTTAATTTTGACCATGTCAAAATTCTGTGAAAAGTTGTTTGAACTTTCTGATGGCATTTTCTATCTTGTATTTATGTTTTCATTTCCCAAAGACCCTGGCAATATAAGAACCATACTAAATGCTTATGAACTTTTTTGAATGGATGAGTGAATGGATCAAAGGGATCATTTGACTTGACAATATGATCATAGGTTTACAGCTAAAAAGAGCCTCAAAGATCATGTAGTCTGACTTAGTCATTTTATAGGTAAGGAAACTGAAGCTTAACCAAGGTTAATTGACTTGCCCAGAGTCACATAGATAGTAAGTGGCAGACCCTTAATTTGCACACATTTCCTTTGACCACAAAAGAAGCATGGTTTCCAGTACTTAAAATCGGAGTTTCATTTGTTAGTTTGGAAATTTCCATCCCTTCCTGTGACATTAGATGAAGGTTGGTTGTTAGATAAGACAATCTAATCAATTGGTTCACTAGGATTATAAAAGCTTACTCTTAAGAATAAATTAATTAAAAATACATTTATAAAATAAATTTTAATTTTTAAATTTAAATTCATTTAGATAAATTATTTTATATATTATGTGATATATAAAATCATATATAATTATATTATATAAAATATAATAAAATAAATATTAAATTTATTAAAATTTTAAAAAGTTTAATAAACAACATTAAGCATGCACACATGGCCAGATGACTGAAGTAGCTGAATGGAATGTGAAACATGGTCTGACTGGTTAAGGTTGTTAGGTGTTTGCACTTTCTCATTCAAGGCTAGATTTAGAGTCAGAGAATCTGGGTTTAAAACCAGATCTAACATTGCTACCTGTTATACTTGTGATTATAGAATGGTCACTTCACCTTCTTAGTTTCTTCATATATAGGATAAAGGCATTTAATTAAGTATCAATTTAGATGGATATAATAGATACAATCATCACTACTCAATATGCTTTTTAATCCTTTGGTTTTATTGCATAGCCTCAAATGCTACCTTTGGAGTATAACAATCATCTCAGAGCATGCTTAAAAATTAATGCTTGAAAATAGGTAACTAGTCAGAGTCCCCCCCATCCACAATCTCTGCCTAGCCCTTAAGACAGTAATCACAAAGGAGACAAAAAATAAATACCCCCTATGACACCTGACTCTACCACCATGCCCTTACTGTCACAATTACTGCCTGTTTCCTTCTCTCTTTTCCCAAACACCATGGCAAATAAGCACATGGTTATAAGGGTCGGTTTCAAATACAACACATATTGATTGAAAGGAACTCTTGAATAAGTGATAATCACTGAGTCTCTCAGTTAGAAAGATTCTCAGAGGTAAACAAAACATTATAGAAAGAACACAAGACTTTTGATCAAGAGAGATGGATTCAATTCTGATACTTTGTATTTGACTGTGCATGTTGGGGAAAAAACGTTACAAACCCAACTGTTTGAGAACTGTTATTACTTGAATTTTTTCTGCGTGTTTTTGGGGGGGTTGGGGAGCACAGTGAACCATATGAACACAATGGGAAGAATCCTCCATGCCCCCTCTTTGAAGATGTCTATCTTTCAGTTCTGACCTCCACACTGGTATGATTATTTGACTTTGTCCCTTGTGTGACTCAGGGGAAATCATTTAACCTTTCTGAGCCTCAGTTTCCTGATCTATAACATGATAATAATACATATAGCATCTGTCTCATAGGGTGGTTGGGAGGCTGAAATGAAACATTGAATGCAATGTGCCTTGAAAACTTTGGGGTGCCATAAAAATGTAAGTTGTAATTATCTAGTTCAACATACACCTGTGTAGGAATTCCCTTTTATATCATCCCTCATGAGTGGTTATGTAATAACTTCTTGAAGACTAAAACCTCCAGGAAAAATAAACTCACCAACCCAGTAGATAACCCATTCCCATACTCAAATCTCAGTGATTCCAGTAGCCTGCTATTTGAAATCCTTTACAGCATGACTCCCACTTAATTTTTCTATACTATTTCATATTATTCACCTTCATATACCCTGTGTTTCAGCCAATCTGGTCTTCTGGATGATCTCTGGACTTAACATTCTATCTCCCATCTCTGTTCTGGAATATACTCCCTTCTTAACTCGACCTCTCTGATCACCATACTTCCTTCAAGTTCGGGTGTCATTTCCTATCTGGAACCTTTCCTGATCTCTGCAGTATCTGTGCTCTCTACTTCCTCCCATTATTCTGTATTATTCGTGTATCTATGCTTCCTTCTACCCTACCCCACCCAGATGTTTAACATAAACTCTTAGAGATGGGTCAAGTTTTTGTTTTATATTAAACAGATATTTTATCTCTCTGCAATTTTTAACCTATTTTTTCTAGTCTTGGCCTCTAGCCCCAAGCAAATAAATCCCATTTTCATGTTAGTCTCTGCAGTACTTGAAAGGAACTGTCATGCTCCTCCTCCATCTTTGCTTCTTTAGGCTAAAAAGCCCAAATCCAACCATTATCCAATTATCTTCAATTCCTAGTCCTCTCCCCACTTGTTCTTTGGTGTCCTTCTTAAAATGAGTACCTAACTGAACATATTATTCCAGATGTTTAGGGTGACTCTATTCTTCCTTCTTGGGATGGGTATTCTGCCACTCTTCATGAAACTCCATATTTAATTTTCGTTCCATGGAAACCTCATCAACTTTTTAATATGAACAGTTTTCTATCTGTGGTTCCCTGATCCTGTAGTTGTTTATTTGAACCCAAGAGTAGAACTTAACATTTATCTCTATTAAATTTTATTTTGTTAGTGCCTTGCTATTCAGTTTTCTCATTTACAACAGGATGGCATTTACTTCCATCTAGGACTGAAATGTTGAACAACAACAAAAAAATCAGATGTGATTTCAAAACACATACACATATACACAATATATATGTATTATAATTACATGTATATACATATGCACATACACATACATATACTCCTATTTATTTTTCCATTATTATTTCCTGTTTTGTTTCTTAAAGGGTCCAATGGGTCCTGAAGGCAAAGAAGGACTTCCTGGTTCTCAAGGACAGCGGGTAAGTTGTATATCTACATTTAATTATGCCTCCCTCCCTCTACCCCAACATGATCCACACCATGGGTCTATTTTAGGAAGCTTCCCATGGGAGAATGGTGTTGACATTAACGCAGAATTGAAAATCCTTGAATAAAAACATATGTGCTCTCTTGGCATCAAGAGTCTTTATGTTTTCTTTCCCTTTCTTCTTTTCATTAAGGAATTGAAAATGTTGCCTAAGGAAAATATGATGAATCAGAAGTGTCATGTTAAATGTGTTGATATTATAGGATTCAGCCCCATCACATTGTTGTTACCAATCTTCACACACTAGGGATTTACTCTGCTATTTATAAGCTTTGTGACCTTCAGCAAGTCCAGCCTTACCCTTCACTTGGCACTTAATATACATGGCTTTCTGTGCTATTCATCTTTTTTATGTATATAGACTTATAAATTTATAATGTTCTCAAGCTAGAGGATACCTTAGACATGACCATTTTATGGATGAAGACATGGAAACTCAGAATAAAGAAGTGACTTGTCCAAAGGCACACATGAGTTACTGAGACTTGAACCCAAGTCACTTGACTCTTAACCTAAAACTTTTAGCTTTATACCACTTGCCTTTCTGCTCTGTTTATTTAAATAATTGCTACATCCATTCAGTAGAAGTAGCCCATGTTATGCTTATTTGTATTTGTAGCAGCAGCTTTTACAGTGCCCATGCAAAAAAAAATCTTGGCAAATGTGCGTTGATGTTGATGGTAATGGTGCCAGAACAGGCAGAAGCCCATAAACTATACTAATTGTGTATCAGGCCTTTTGAATTTCAAATCAAGTCAACAAGTATTTTTTGTCTTATGGGTGTTTAAGACTTCCTTCCCTTCATAAATAGGAGTCAGTATAGGGAAGATCATCATTTGAAAAATGTAGAGTGACATATATCCCAGCAAGAATACTGCACTGAGAAGCCAAGGCCAGGCCTGGCTTTGTCATCAAGTCACCATGATGACATGGGCAAGTCACTTAACCTCCCTCTGCCTCAGGTTTTTTCTTTTCTTTTTTGAGATAATCAAACCAAAATGAAACTTCTTTTGAAACACACAATGATGAACCATGAAGACAAGGTAGGAGAGGGAAGATAAATGCTGAAACATTTGGTACCACAAATTTTGAGTATTTATTTTCTACCCAAACCCAAAACCCTCTTTTAAAATTTTTCTTCAGCTTTTTTTTTTACTTAAATTTTTTTTTTTATTTGAAACATTTAATTTTAAGACCGCTAATTTCAGATCCATTCCCTTCCTCCCTTGTCACCCATTCCCTCTGGGAAGATAAGTAATTCAGTATATGTTGTACATGTCTAGCTATGCAAAACATTACCATGGTAGATATATTGTACAAGGCTGCTTATAATTCCCTCCCACTCATCCCACCCCCCACCTGGTCCATTCCCTACTTGATCCTGTCCCTCTTCTATAGTGGGTACTTCCAACCTCCCCTCCCCCCAAGGATGCCCTCCCATCCATCACCCCTCCTCTCATCCACCTTCCCCCTATTCTGCTGCAGGTTGAGATATCCCATTTAGTATGTATGTCATTCTCTCCCTGAATCAAATTCAATGAGAATGTGGTTTTGCCTTTTTGCCTTCCTATTCTCCCCTCCCTTGCAACCACTTCCCCTTGCTTCTTCTACATGAGATAGTTTACCCTACCCTGTCTCTCCCCATCTCCTCTTGCCACTTGCCTCTCTCACCTCATAATTTCACCCCTTAAGTATCATACCTTCCCAACAAATTCAACCTATGCCCTCTATCCATGTATAACTGTAAACATATATACACCCATTCACATATGTATTCAAATGACCATATACCCTTCTTCCATTATTTTCATACTGAGAAAGGTTTCATCAGTCACAGTTATTGTTTTTCCATGTAGGAATGTAAATAGTTCAACTTTGATAAGTTCCTTTTGATTTCTTTTCCCTGATTACCTTCTCAGGCATCTCTTGCTTCTTGTGTCTGGCTGTCAAATTTTCTATTCAATTCTGGTTTTTTCCTCAAGAATGCTTGAAAGTCCTCTATTCCACTGAATGACCATATTTTCCCCTGAAACAAAATACTCAGTTTTGCTGGGTAGGTGACCCTTGGGTTCAGTCCCAGTTCTTTTGCCCTCTGGAATATCATATTCCATGCCCTTCGATCCCTCAGTGTAGAAGCTGCCAGGTCCTGGGCTATTCTGATTGTGTTTCCACAATATTGAAATTGTTTCTTCCTGGCTGCTTGTAGTATTTTCTCCTTGATCTGGGGATTCTGGAACCTGGCTATAATATTCCTGGGAGTTTTCTTTTTGGGATCTTTTTCAGGAGGTGATCTGTGGATTCTTTCAACCTCTATTTTGCCCTCTGGATCTAAAACATCAGGGCAATTTTCCTTGAGAATTTCTTGAAGGGTGATTTCTAGGTTCTTTCTTTGATCATGGCTTTCAGGTAGTCCAATAATTTTTAAATTGTCTCTCCTGGATCTATTTTCCAGGTCAGTGGTTTTTCCCATGAGATATTTCACATTGCCTTCTAATCTTTCATTTGTTTGGATCTGCTTAACAGCATCTTGATTTCTCATAAAGTCATTAGCTTCCATTTGCTCCAGTCTAACTCTGAAGGAATGAATCTCCTCATTGAGCTTTTGAGATTCTTTTTCCATCTGGCAAATTTGGCTTTTTAAAGCATTCTTCTCCTCATTGCCCTTTTGGGCCTCCTTTGCCATTTGAGTTAGTCTATTTTTAAGGTGTTGTTTTCCTCAGTCAGGCTGTTGACCCTCATTTCATACTTTTCCTGCATCCCTCTTATTTCTCTTCCCAATTTTTCCTTCACTTCTCTTATTTGATTTTTAAAGTCCTTCTTAAGGTCCTCTATGGCCTGCAACCCACTCATATTTTCCTTTGGGGCTTTTGGAGCAGGACTTCTGACCTCACAGTCCTCCTCCTGTTCTATGCATCAATCCTCTTTGCCCCCCAAATAGGAGTCTAATGTTGCATTTTTCTGTTTAATTTGTTTCCTTTGCCTTGGGATGTTGCCACTTAATTACTTGACTTTTGGGTTTGTTGCCACAATATGACACCAGACATAAAATTCTTTCCCACTTAGCAGAGGCAGGTAGCACATGCTAATCAGTTTGGCAGCAAAAGACTCAGGGGCTTTGGTGGACTGCAAACATTGCTATCAGTCAGCAGTATGACATGGCAGCTGTGAAAGCTAATGAAATCTGAAACTATAATGAGAGGTATAGGAAAGAGATGAAACTTTAACTGTCCTAGTAGGGCTACATCTGGACTATTATATCAGCTCTATGTGCCATAGTTTTGGAAGGAGATTAGTTACCTGGAGATCATAGGATCATAGGTCTCTTGATGTAGAGCTGGAAAGGACTTTAGAGACCATCCTCCTCGTGTTGGATGAAGAAGTGATCTACTTACCTCTACACAAGAAGTTAAATGAAAAATACACAGGAGTACCCAGGTCCTCTGACATTGTCTCATTTTAAAAAAATTCTCCTTGTGTACTTGCTCCCTGGAATACATTTTTTTTTTAAAAAAAGTTTCATTCTTTTTAACATTGCTATTTATCACTTCTTAGTGATGATCCCTAGTCCCCAGTAGAAACTTCCCTTGTAATAGAAAAGTAGATGTAAGCAAAGCATACTAACCCATTGGTGATGCCTGATAACATATATCTTATTCTGTACCTATATTCTCCTGCCAGCCTGTCAAGAGGAATAATATGAATGTATTCTACTATCAGTCCACTGTAATACATTGAACAAAATTCTGAATTCTTTCCATGTTGCTTTCCTTTAAAGTATTGTATAAGTTGTTCTCTTTATTCTTTTTATTTAATTCAAAACACATTTTAAACGTATCAGTCATCTCTGATTTCATCTCCCTTGTCTAGTGCTTAGGAGATGATTGTAGAGACTTAATTAAACTAATTAGGGCTGTAGTTTAGGGCATGCCTCCTACCTACACACAATACAGAAGATGTTTTGGATTTTTCTTCTTTCACTTCCCTATGGAGGTGGGCTGTAGAACATTTAGCCATGACCCATCTTTTGCTGACTGTGAGAGGAAGGAACTGAGCCTCTTTGCTTTCCCAAGAATCCAAGACTACTGTTTTGTATTCTGTAAAAGGGAAGAACTGATATTTAAGAGGAGAAAGCATAAGATTTCTCACTAAAGCCTTAAATTATGAATACAAGTGTACCTCTCCAAGGATAGACTAAGGGGAGATAAGGGAAAATCTGTGATCATGACCTTATTTCTCTCTCTGCATTAACACACACACACACACACACTTTAATTAGTGGTTAATTAATAAACCACAAAAATAAAATAATAAACCACTCCTCCAGTAAATACTCATCACTGTTTAGGATGACCCAAGTGAACTGTTAAAGAAAGAGATCATCTACAGGATGCGTGATTGCAAGTAGCAGAAGGTCCTCAAAATTCTTCTCTTACCCTCTTCTTACCCCAACAGAGGTCCCCTTCAGCTCTGAATCTGTGGTCCTATGATTGATTATCAGGAAAGGACTTGGACAATGGTTAGTGCTAGCTTTGAAGTTCTATAGACCTGTAATTTTCTGAATAATGGAAGCAGTGATATAGTTAATCATCTATTTATTGTATTGGTAGAGGCTGCATGTAGAGTAGGAAGTGTTTTTTTGGTTTGGGGGTTAAAGAGTCTGTGTTTACATCCCAACTTTAATAGTTATTACTTTTTGAACTTGGGCAAATTGCTTTTTATCTTTATCACATGTAGATGAAGCAATTGTATTTAGAATGTAGATAGTGTCTGAGGTCCTTTCCAGCATTAAATCTATGAACCCATGATTACCAGCCTGAAATAAACATGGCATTCCCATCATTAAGAATTACTTTTTAATTACTTCTTCATTACTTTGAACTAACAAAATGAGATAAGATGAGACCCTTTGCCTGAATAACCACCTCCCTCATTAAAAGCGTTTTCTCTCACATCGAATATTCCAAAATGCTTTAGCCTAATGTCCTCTTTGCTGTCATTAGTGGCTACCTTTTACTTTATTTAAATATATGTACTAGATTCTCCCCTACTCCCAGTGTAATTTGGGTCCCTTGAAGAAAGGGACTATGTTATGTATGCAAATATGTGTCTATGTATGTGTATATACACACATAAACTTACACACAAACATATATATCTATAGATACATATATCTGTATGTAGAGAAAAGTTTAACATACATACACATATACAGTGTATATATGTTATATATATAGTCTCTTCATTTTTACTCTTCTTTCTCTAATACACACACACACACACACACACACACCCCTTTAATGCAGTCTCTTCCCTCAAGGAGCCTAAATTATATTCTCTCCTAAACAGGAAAAAATGCACAGAGAAGAAGGGAAGCAAAAGTTAGTTACTAAATTGGGCAGAGACTACTAGGCCAAGCTTACTAGGGATATTTGAAGTAGGAGTAAATATCTTTAGCTGTGGGTGAGGGGACAGAAATAGGAGAATATAGTAGAAGTGCCATTCTCTATGTAAGATTTAAAGCTGAAAAGGTTCCCAAAGACCATCTAGATTCTATTCAAACCTTTTGTCCACATATAAGGAAACAACTGAGGCTCAGGGGCAAAAAGGCAATATTGAAGCTGAGATTCAAACCCAGGCCACTTTAAACCCAAACCAAAATACTTTTTCATTGCATATGTTGCCTCTCCCCAAACAAAAGATACTTAAGTAGACCATTCCTTCTCTATTATTCAGATAACTGAAATTGTATATTGCCCTTATATTTCATGTATATGCATAAATAGGTAGATGATAGATGAATAGTTATTTTTCCCCAGTAAAAAATGTGTGATAATAAAGAGTATACACTGTCCAGAAGGGTGAATTGGACTTCCTGAGTGGCTGACTCCAATTCCACTTCTGTGCCTGAAGTCTTCCTCAGCCCTCTTCCTCATTTTTGAATTGGAGCATCCATGGTTTTAGGAATCTATGTTGTCGTTAATCCAGTTTCCCCCTCTGTGTTGACCAGACTCCCTAAGGGAGAGGACTTTCTTGAGACTGAGAAATGAAGCATTGCCCTTACCCTCATATCTTGTTCTATAAGAGCGGAGCCTTGGACCTCTGAGACTGCCTTATACCAAGAAGTTGCCCCAGTAAGCCACAAGTACCCCCTAGAGAAGAAAAAGAGGCTCATTGTGGATGGTCTGAGGATACAGTTTTCTGTGTCCCTTCTCATCACTACCCTAGTCTCTGGAGGGTGGGCAGCTTTTCTTGCCAGCCTGCCACTGCTCTTTCTCCATATGGATAGCAAATTGACTTGAAGCTAGCTGAACCTTGGCTTTCTTCCACTGGGCACTGAGGTACCATATATATAGTGGATACTGAATAAATGTTGAAATGAATTGAACATTTGCACAATACTTTGTAAGTATAAAATAATTTAATCCATTCACCCTATATGATTACCGAAGGTTTTAATATCCCACATTTCCTCAGCATTTTAAGGTTTGCAAAGCACTTTCCTCACAATAACAGATTATTATTACCATTTTATAGTACCAGAAAACTGAAGCTCAAAGAGGTCAACTGATTTTTTATGGCTATAAAAGTAGTGGATATCACAGTCAGGATTTTAACTCAGGTATCCTAACTCTAAACCTAGTGTTCTTTCCATTTTAATGAGCTTAATTATAAAGTAATAAAACCATAAAATCTTAGACTCTTACACTACATTAGGTAAAGTGATTCCATTATGTGATTATTTTCGTAGATTCTTAAACAGAGAGAGAGAGAAAGAGAGAGACAGAGACAGAGACAGAGAGAGACAGAGAGAGAGAGAGGTATATAGTCTGTATTCCTAAACTTTTACAGATAAGGAGACTCAATAGGTAAAAAAGACTTATCCAGGATCACAGAGTTGAGAGGTCCATAACCAGGGTCCAAACATAGAATCTGGGCTTCTAAAATCTGAAAGTTAAAATAATTTTGAGGTCATGAAGGCCAATACACACCTGAATAGAAATTCTACTATATTGTGGATGAGTAGTTATCAAGCCTTACTGGGGGTACCTGTTCTGAAATTGTGTGTGAAAGCCAAATAGCAATATGTTATTAGTTGGTACTTTTAAAAAATGCCTATTTCTGTAATTCATGTAATCTCAGCTTATATTGCTCCATTTAGAATTGGACCATTACAAGCGTTAATTTTCATAGTAGTTAATTGGGTGGAAAAAATACAGTTTATAGAAATTTGCCACACAGCTATTATCTGAAATTATAACAGAAAAAATAGCATTAAACATTATTAATGCAAAAAGGCGTGAATATCAAAAACACTGCTTTCTTTTCATTTAGTTGAACTGTTTTATTTTCTAACAGGGCCTAGAGTAGCTAAGTGACTTAGCCAAAGTAAGGCAAGAGAATTAGCAGAAATACAACTAGAACCTAGATACCCTCTGTATCTAAGTCCAGTGTCCTTTCCACAACATCATGCTGACTCTATAAATGGATACACCATTCTTTTTTTTTTTTTTTAAAGCAACTGGGGTTAAGTAACTTGCTCAAGGTTACAGGGCTAGTCATTATTTATGCGTGGGTGCTCATTTTCTGAGGCCGGATCTGATCTTGGGTCATCCCAACTCTGAGGCCTGCGCTCTTACTCACTGCGCCACCTAGCCACCCCTTTAGGGCAATTGGGGTAAAGTAACTTGCCCAAGGTTACACAGCTAGGTTTTTGTTTGTGTGGATTAGGCCAGCTCCTAACTCAGGTCCTTCTGACTCCAGGACTGGCACTTGAATATACCATTCTTTTTTTTTTTTTAAACAAATGCTTTATTAACTTCTGTTTTACATCATTCATTTCTGCCAGATTTTGAGTTACAATCATTTTCCCCCCATTATTCCCCTACCCAGCCTCCCAGAATAGTAGTCCCACAAGATATCACTTCCTCCAATCTCCTCTCTCCCATACCCCCATCGACTTTTCCATTAGAGGAAGGTGAATCTTTGTGTCCCAATGCCTGCACATCTTATCTCCCCATTACAAGCAAAAGAGTATTAATAATAGTATTTATATATATTTGGAACATTTAATGTTATAACCTCGAATTTCAGATCCATTTCCTTCCTCCTTTGTCACCCATTCCCTCTTGGGAGATAAGTAATTCAGTATATGTTGTACATGTCTAGCTATGCAAAATATTATCATAGTAGATATATTGTACAAGGCTGCTTATAATTCCCTCCCACTCATCCCACCCCCCACCTGGTCCATTCCCTACATGATCCTGTCCCTCTTCTATAGTGGGTACTTCCAACCTCCCCTCACCCCAAGGATGCCCTCCCATCCATCATCCCTCCTCTCATCCCCCTTCCCCCTATCCTGCTGCAGGTTGAGATATCCCATTTAGTATGTATGTCATTTTCTCCCTGAACCAAATTCAATGTGAATGTGGTTTTGCCTTTTTAGCCTTCCTTATTCTCCCCCTCCTTTGCAACCACTTCCCCTTGCTTCTTCTACATGGGATAGTTTACCCTACCCTATCTCTCCCCATCTCCTCTTGCTACTTTCTTCTCTCACCTCATAATTTCACCCCTTGAGTATTCTCCCTTCCCAACAAATTGAACCTATGCCCTTTATCCATATATAACTGTAACCATATGCACACACATTCACATATGTATTCATATGACGATACCCCCTTCTTCCATTATTTTCATAGTGAGAAAGATATCATCAGTCCCAGTTATTGCTTTTCTATCATATAGGAATGTAAATAGTTCAACTTTGATAAGTTCCTTTTGATTTCTTTTCCCTGATTACCTTCTCAGGCATCTCTTGCTTCTTGTGTCTGGCTGTCAAATTTTCTATTCAATTCTGGTTTTTTCCTCAAGAATGCTTGAAAGTCCTCTATTCCACTGAATGACCATATTTTCCCCTGAAACGAAATATTCAGTTTTGCTGGGTAGGTGACCCTTGGGTTCATTCCCAGTTCTTTTGCCCTCTGGAATATCATATTCCATGCCCTTCAATCCCTCAGTGTAGAAGCTGCCAGGTCCTGGGCTATTCTGATTGTGTTTTCCACAATATTGAAATTGTTTCTTCCTGGCTGCTTGTAGTATTTTCTCCTTGATCTGGGGATTCTGGAACCTGGCTATAATATTCCTGGGAGTTTTCTTTTGGGGATCTTTTTCAGGAGGTGATCTGTGGATTCTTTCAACCTCCACTCTGCCCTCTGGATCTAAAACATCAGGGCAGTTTTCCTTGAGAATTTCTTGAAGGGTGATTTCTAGGTTCTTTCTTTGATCATGGCTTTCAGGTAGTCCAATAATTTTTAAATTGTCTCTCCTGGATCTATTTTCCAGGTCAGTGGTTTTTCACATGAGATATTTCACATTGCCTTCTAATCTTTCATTTGTTTGGATCTGCTTAACAGCATCTTGATTTCTCATAAAGTCATTAGCTTCCATTTGCTCCAGTCTAACTCTGAAGGAATGAATCTCCTCAGTGAACTTTTGAGATTCTTTTTCCATCTGGCAAATTCGACTTTTTAAGGCATTCTTCTCCTCATTGCCCTTTTGGGCTTCCTTTGCCATTTGAGTTAGTCTATTTTTTAAGGTGTTGTTTTCCTCAGTCAGGCTGTTGACCCTCATTTCATACTTTTCCTGCATCCTTCTTATTTCTCTTTCCAATCTTTCCTCCACTTCTATTATTTGATTTTTAAAGTCCTTCTTTAGGAAGCCTGCAACCCGCTCATGTTTTTCCCTGGGGCTTTTGGAGCAGGACTTCTGACCTCACAGTCCTTTTCCCGCTCTATACCCCCAAAATAGGAGTCTAGGGTTGCATTTTTCTGTTTCCTTTGCCTTGGCATGTTACCACTTAATTACATGACTTTTGGGCTTGTTGCCACACTATGGCTTTAAGGCCAGATAGAGGAATTTTCATCCCGAACGTGTGGGGGACAACTTCCGTTTCTGGCAAGCTATAAACCCACCCACGACTTCCACCCTAGATCACAATCCAGATCCAGGGAGGTTAAAGCAAGAGCGATTACCCCCCAAGACTGATCGCTGGATCTCCCTACGATTTGGAGGCCAGGAGCTGGAGCCACCTCTGAAAACTGCAAAATAGCGTGTCTCCTCAGTGGCTTCTAGCCCCCAGGGGAGGGAGCTGACGCATTCCTTTACTTTGTCCTAGGCATGTCTATGTTGATAATTCTGGAGTCGCCACAGCTCCTGGTGTTCTGGGGTTCCTCCAGCCGGCTGCTGGCCCTGCCGCCCTGGGGCTAAAACCTCGGCTCACGCGGACCTGGGCCCGGCTCGGCTCCTGCGCTCTGCACGCTGCGAGCTGCCAGGTCCCAGACCGTTGCACTGGTCCTTCCTGCAGGGCTGCTGGGCTGTCCTTAGCGGGAGGTTAGCTTCTCTGTGTCGCTCTGTGGGTGCTGGGGCTCCAGAAGTTGTTCAGAGTCCCCTTTTACATAGTTTGGGGGGAATCTGGGGGCAGAGAGGCTTGGACTAGCTGTTTCTACTCTGCCATCTTGGCTCCACCCCAAATACACCATTCTTAATGCTCAATTTGCAACCCAAAAGATTGCTTCCTGATCCTTTGGGGTCTAGGACTCAGATCTTACCCCTGCAAATGATTCCTTGCCCTCTATGGCACAGAGAAGACAAGGTCATCCAGCATCTATTTAAAGACCTTCAAAGATGGTGTACTCCCTACTTCCTGTGGTAGTCTATTACACTTTTAAATAACTTTACTAATCACGAAGTTTTTATTTTTCCTGATTAAGCCTAAATCTTTCTATCTGCAGCTTCTATTCATTTCTTCTAGTTCTAACTTCTGAAACCATAAAGAACATATTTATTGCCTCTTCCAGGTAACAGGCCAGGATATTTGACTTTAGTTCTGATGTCCTAACTAACTTTTCTCTTTGCAAGCTAAATATTCCCAATCTCTTCAACTAGTCATCAGATAGGCATTGGCACTCTCACTACCCTGGTTATCTTTCTATTATGGATAAGTTCCTGCTTAACAATATCTTTCCTAAAACATGATGTCTAGAATGAAACACAGTAAAATCGGTTTGATCTGACCAAAGGCAGAAGATAGTGGGACTTTGTCTTCCTAGTTCTGGAAGCTATGCTGCTTAATGCAGTGAAAGATTGCATCAGCTATTTTGGCTCCTTTGATTTTTTTTTACTTATATTGAATTTGAAATCTGCTAAAACCTTGGGGCCTTTTTTCACATGAACCATTGTATATTCACCATTCCCTTTATTCCATAATTGTAAATGTGATATTTTTAACCTCAAGTATAGGACTTTACCATCATTCCTACTACAGGTCATCTTCTTAGATTCAAGTCATCATTCTAACTTGTCATGCTCTTTTCGAATCCTCCTGACTCCATCATCTAATGAATTTTGCTATTCTTTCTGCCAGCATCATGTCATCTGAAAATCTGACAAATATTCCAGCTATCTTCATCCAAGTCTTTGAAAAAAACATCAAACAACACAGGGTCAGGGATGAATTCTGAGAGATCCCTCTCCATGCTGACATTATTCATACCTAATCATTGAATTTGACCATTCAACCAGTCAATTTCCACCTAACTATAATATCCTCTAACTAATGACCATTCATCTTGTCCATAAGACTACTATAAATAACCTTGTCAAAAGCTGTGCTGAAATCCAGGTTGACTGTGTCTAGAAAATCCTCTGACTAGTCTAGACACTCAAAAAGCAAATGAGATTACCATGTTGGATCTTTGAGGGAAGATAGAAGCAAAAAGGAAACAGGATAATATAGTGAAAGTTTTCAGGATGTTTAGAGGACATCTTTTTCAAGTCCCTCATTTTACAAATGAACCAAAGGACGAAAAGGTCAAACAGCTAGTAAATAATAGTGATGGGGATCAAAATAAAATCATCTGATTTCAAATCCATGTGTTCTTTTCATGGTACTATGATTTCCCCATAGTTATACAACTAGTAAGTGTCAGAGGTAGAATCGTGACATCAGGACTCACCTTATCTCAAGTACCATATTTCATACTATTTTTTTTAAACAAACCTCTATCTGCCATACGATAGTTTGATTCTTGTCTCCTCTATGATCCTCAGATGTTATTTTGGCACCTTTCTGTACTCCAAAAGGACATATTTTCTAAGTCTTCCTTACTAGGAACTTCATTAATTCAGTTGCACAATTTAATATATGTTCTTACATATGGTTTAGTTTTATGTGTTAAATTAATCTTGTTTCCAAACAAATATTGTATTTTTCTTGTACACGAGGATTTTGTCATATTTATCTTTTATGTCCATAGAATTCCTAGTCTTGTGGTGGGCACAAAGTAAGAATTCAATAGATCTTTGCTAAATGATTTTAAAAGGAATCAATATAATTGCTGTGAGAGTATGGGAATAAGACTCCCTCTACTAGTTTCTTTTTAAGTAACAAGGACAACAACAAGGACTTTCTGTTGCAATTTTAAATATTCCAAATTTAAGAAGTGTTTTTAGCTTCTCATAATTTCAAAAATATTTTGAGGGTTGTTTGGTTGCCTTATTTCTTTTCCAAATACAAATAGCCTGTTTGAAATAAATGGAAAGTAAATTTCTTCTTTTCCATTGTGATTTTGTAAAAATAAATTGACTTAAAACTTGGGATTTCAAAAACGACTTTCTTACTGTTGCTGTTTATTTACAAGACTCAAAACTGAGAAGGTGCTTTGGAAGGTAATTCTCTTATAGGGTAGCAGAAAGTAGTTATAGGGTTATAGAAAGAGCATGGATTGTAGAATAAGGTTTGATAAGCTTGTTGTGCTCATTTGGGCAAATCACTTTCCCTGTCTGGACCTCAATATATTTATTTGTAAAATATGGAGCAGGGTTTGAAAATGATTATTTTCTTCTGTTATAACTTTCTAGCAGAAAGCTTCCAAGATTTTATGTTCCAAATATCTAGAAGTTTCTATGTTTTAAAGATTCTTTCTAAGGTTCTATGTTCCAAGGTAAATTTAAGCTCTAACATTCTTTATTCATTGTTCCAGCTTCCTGTGTTTTAAGGCACCTGAGGTACCTTAGGCTTTGTGTTTTCAGTGAGGTAGAGTTTCTAGGTACTACCCATATTCAAGAATTAATTCAACTATTTATAAATCAGCTAATCAATTGCCAATATTTGTTAAGTACCCACAATGAGCCTGGCGCTATACTAGGTACAAAAAGTTCAAGGAAAAAGAATAAAATTTTTTGATCACAAGAAGCTTACATTCTAATGGGGGAGAAAACAAATAATTGTCAAAATACATACATAGTTGTTAAATATTATTTGATTTTGAATTTTACTGTTGAAACCGATTTTCAATTCTAGATTTATTTCCTTATCCTACCCAAGATATTCCTGGGATGATACCCATTCCCTGACTCTATCATTCCTTCTTCTCCCCTAATCCCCCCTCCCAAATGCCAAAACACATACACACACACACACACGTGTGCACATGCACACGTGTGTGTATACATATATCTATATCAAGCACCACTACCACCATTTATATTTTTACTTTTAATATATCTTATTTATATCTTTTGTTTTATGTCACTTAAATTTTCCCTCTGTCCATCCTCTTCCTCACTCCCAGATAAGCAATCCTTTATAACAGAATATTTTTTTTAAAAGGAAAAGGAAAAAAAAATCAGCAAATCTGATCAATATATTTACAAACTGATTTGATTTGCCATACCAACAGAACCCCTCTTGTAAGGGAATGGGGGATTTGCCTTCTCATATTTCTTCTTTGGGGCCCAATTTTTTCTTTATATTTCTACAGTATACTTTTTTTGATGTTTTGTGACAGTTATTCTTTAGATTTACATTGTTGTGTTCATTGTTTTCCTGCCCCCTGCTTACCTAATTTTTCACCAATTCATATATTTCCATGCTTCTCTGTATTAATCACATCCCTCATGTCTTAGCACATGGTAATATCTCATGACATTTCTATAACACAACTTGTTTAGTCATTCCCCAATTGATGGACATCTACTTTCTTTGCAGTTCTTTGCTCCTAAAAAAGTGCTGCTATATATATGTAGGTGTACATAGAATCTTTCTAGGCATTATTTTTTAGTAAAAGATTTCTGGTAATGAAGAGAAAGACAGAGAAAGAGAGAGAGAGACAGAGACAGAGAGAGAAAAAAGAGCCACAATTTCTAGATTATCCTTTGGTTTTGAGAATTACATCATTTCCCTTGCTGCACTCAATTTGTGGGAAGACTCAAGAATAACTAAATTGATGGTTTATTCTCTCCCTTGTCAAAGTTGTCCTAGGGGGAAATATAACAGCACAGCACATAAATATTGTCATTTATCATATATATATATGTGTGTGTGTGTGTGTGTGTGTGTGTGTGTGTGTGTGTATTCATATATGTGTGTGTATAGTTATGCCACACCTATGCATAAAAAATATTTACTGCCTCTAGGTTGCCTCAGAATCAAATTCAGCCTCTTTTGTGGCATTCAAAGCCTTAGACAATCTTTTAACTATCTACCTCTTTATTGTTCTTTCCTCTCTCTTCTGTGATCTAGCTGAAATGGATAACTCTCTCCTGCCCAAATCTGTCCTGTTGTATAGCAAATATATTGCCTCCATGTGTTTTCTTAGGTTTTTTTCCTAAATTATCAATAGCCCTATTTTCCCTTTTCACGTTGAATTCCCATTCATTCTTGAAGACCAATCAAGTTGCTGTCTGCTCTATGAAGTATTTTTTTTAACATTTATCCACCAAGAATAATGATCTTCACCCCCCCCCCGATTTCAGATAACATTTTGCAGACACCTCTCTAATATTCCTACCATGTACATTATAATAATTTGTTTGCTTCCTAAACTTTGAGCATCATGAAAGTAAAACTGCCTCTTAACTGTTTTTCATTTAATTTTTTTTGTTTTATTCTGAACATTAGCACCACAAAGAACATTTATGTATACACAGGACACAAAAAAGCATTATGTTTTAAATTATATATCTCCATTTCATATCATTGGATTTTCTAATATATTGAATAAATTCTACATATGCTCCCTACTGAACTTTTTTTTCAGTTTTCTTGTATATGTTTAAAAGTACTTCAGTGCCACCCTGTCTTTTGGGGGGATCACATTGCCAACTCCTTCCTTTCATTTCCTTAATTAAAAACCGAAAGCAAAAAAAGCCCATAATAAGTTAATATAATATAATAAAATGAATCATATAGTCACCATTTCTAAAAATTGATATCTCTTTCTTTACCTTGAATCTGTCACCTCTCTCTTAGGAGGTGGCTAATATTCATTCACACATACATATATGTGTGTATATACACATATAAATATATTCATATACATATCTGCATGTATGTTTACAGATTCTAGAATCACTAAATCTTAGAGACCATCTAGTTTTCTCAGACCTGAGCAAGAATGCCCCCTCTAACATGTATGATAACTGGTTCTCTAGTCTTTGCTTGAAGCACCTTTAGTGAAGTGAACCCAACTATTTCCCAAAATAATACATTCTACTTCAGGAAAACTATAATTGTTATGAATTTTCCTTTTACTTCAGTCTTAACTCTGCCTCTATAATGTTTTTCTTTTGTGCCTAATAGATTGAGGCACAAAAGAAAAACATTATAGAGGCAGAGTTAATTGATCATATACATATTGGTTTTTTCTTCCCCCAGAATTCAAAATTGCATGTTAGCAATCATTGTTCTAAAGGATATTAGGTGGTAGATGATGTAGTTTATTGCCTGTGTTGTCCAAAGAGGTGCTTCAGTTTGATATATTAGAATGGCAGTCCCATTAGTCTCCTTTGCATTTCCTGGTTGTTGGATAGTCTGTCATTGTCTAAAGCTAAACGCGTCCTCAGTCCTGATTTCTAGAGGTTGAAGGAAGTTATATAGGAACCTAGTTTCACTGCTGCAATCTACAGGCATCTGTAGTTTGTTTGACTGCCCAGTGTTTGGGGATCTTCTATGCCTTCTTCTACTCCTTCTCCAGATGGTAAAATGATCACTTGGATTAATATCTAATATTTGAATTATTCCCCACAACAACTTTGCAGTGTTGCATGTCAGAACACCCCAGGTGTTTGGAAGGAATTGGCGTTAGCACTAATATTTTGAAATGATCCTGTCTGTCACTGGGAGCATCGGAGAGCAGGAAGTAGGGAGAGGGAACATATGGTGCATATTAGAATCATTTATATAAGCAATCATTGAACATCAGAATCATAGAGTTGGAAGAGAGGCCTTTGAGGTCATGTTGCCCAACCTTTAACTCAGCATGATTTTTTTTTCTGCAACATGTTCAACAATTGGCCATCTGGATTTTGCCTAAGTACCTGTGGTGGTAGGGAAAACCACTGACCTCTGAGGCAACCCATTCCCTTATTGGCTGTCCCTAATTATTGGGAAGCTCATACATCAGGGGCATCACAATTTTTGATTGCCAGGGCTCCATAACCTCCAGCATTGGCACACTGAAGAGAATAGAGAATTCAAAGGATATTGTCAAGATCTCATTTTTCCTTGACTTTGGAAATATAGAATCATTGCTTCACAGCCCTTAATGTTCTTCAGTTGCTTACATCATGACAGACTCCATGAGAATCTCCTCAGGTACATATCCCACAAAAATACAGAGATACAAAGAAAAACCACTCAGGAACCAGTATCCCTAGATTTGTATTGATGTGCAATTCAGAATTCTTATTTGAGTCTCCTGTTCTTATTAACAGACTCAAGGTTCAGTATAAGTGCTAACTTAGAATAATAGCTCAGAAACTTTGGCCAGATTTGTTTTATAGGCAACTGCAGGAAGTTGCTGGTGGCAGAGATGGTACCTCTCAAGGATATTTGATATTGCCATTGCCTTCTTGTCTTGCAGATTAATTATCCCATGCTTTTGCTTGTGGTAATATAGGATCATACATTTAGAGATGCAAGTTACACTGGAGGCCATCTAATCCATTCCCTTCATTTTATAGATAAAGGTATTAAGGTCTAGATAGGTTAATAGGGTAATAAGTAGAAGGACTGTGATTTGAACCCAGTCATTTCACTATAAAAGATGAATCTCAAGGAAGATGGTGGAGTAGGTCAGAAAATCCCGAGCTCTCAAGATTTTCGCCCACAAAAGAGTTGAAATAGCACCTTAGGGCAAACAAAGTGCAGGTGGAGAAAAATAAAAATAGGGACACAACTGGGGTCCTCCTGGAACAATTTGAGAAGACCGGGAGAATAATCCCTGGATGGACTTTAGTCCCTGGTAAGAGTAAACACCTCCAGGTTAGGTTCCATTTTAATAACAAACCACTAAGAGGCAGCCTCAGCCCTAGCCACAGGAACTTTCAGCCCCAGAATAATGAGGGGAGTTGGGCATCTAAGCCCAGGAAGATCAAGACAACCTCTGCATATAAGGAACACCAGACCCAGCTGTGCTGTGAAGAATGGCAGGGTGGGAAGGAACCAGCATACACCTGGTGAATGCTGAAGCAATGGGGCAGAAAGCCTCTGACTGTGGGTGCTTATAGTTGGAGGTTTGCCTTTGGTTCCAGGCTAGAGAGGAGAACTGAAAATCGGGGACAAGAGGCACCATTTCTTATACCTCAGGGCTAGAGGTGATTTAAAAAAAATTTAAGCTATTAAGACAAAAAAAGAATGCACAGGCAAAGGAGAAAGAATACAACTACAGAAAGCTATTATGGGAAGAGATGACAGGGGTTCATCTTCAGAGGAGGATATTGAAGTAAAGAAACCCCCAAAGAGTAATGTCAAATGGTCACCTGCCCAAAAAGAATTCATAGAAGATCTTTAAAAAGACTTTAAAAATTAAATGACAGAGATGGGAGAAAAAAATAAGAACAAAATAATCTAAGGAAAAGAAGAAGGTTATGAAAGAAAAGTTGACCAATTGGAAAAGGAGATCCAGAATCTTAAGGAAGAAAATGACACCTTGAAAATTAGAATTGGACAAAGTGAAACCAGTGAAATTATAAGAGATCAAGAAATAATTAAACAAAATATAAATAATGAAAAAATAGAAGAGAAAGTGAAAATCTTATGAAAAACAGTAGATTTGGAGAATAGATCAAGAAGAAAAATATGAAAATAATTAGACTAACTGAAAATTATGCTAAAAATATAATCTTGATACAGTAATAAGAGAAATAGTTAAATAAAATTGTCCAGAAGCATTGGGTGGGGGGGGGGAGGGAGTAGAAATAGAAAAAAAATCCATTGATCACCACTTAAAAGAGATCCTATGAGGGAAACTCATAGTGATATTGTAGTCAAATTCTAAAACCCTCAGTTCAAGAATAAACTATCAAAAGTATCAAAATTAAAACAATTTAAATACCATATTCCCACAATTGGAATTACACAAGACCTAGCAGCAGAGACATTAAAGGACCACAGGTTTTGGAACACAACATATCAAAGAGCAAAAGAATTGGGACTCTGGCCGAAAATATCATACCCTACAAAGTTAAGTATCATCCTGAATGAAAAAAAAAGGACATTTAATAAACTCTCAGTCTTTCAAGACTTTGTTTTAAAAAATCCTGACCTTCACAGAAGATTCAACATATAAGAACCAAGAGAATTATAAGGAACAAACAAAAGACAGATTATAAGGGATTCATAAAGACTAACTGTTTACTTTTTTATATATGTAATATGTAAAATGTATGTCTAAGATTCTGATTAATAATTGGGCAGCTCATAAGAAAGATTAGTGTAAACCTGAGAATGACATGAATTCAAAAAGTAAAAAGCATTTAGGGACAGCCAAAAAGAGTCATTATTTTATACAAATGAAGTGCAAGAGGAAGAATTGATACAGAGGAATTAGATGGGGAGGAGGGCTATTAGTTCTGATAACCTACTTTCATTGGGAATGGGCTTAAAAGGGAATAATACATGTATATTTAGAAGATTAAAAGATCTTCTAAATTCAGGTGAAATAAAATGATAGAGCATAGGGAGGGGAAAGAGGACAAGGAAGCAATCTTGAGAGGGGAGGTTGAGCGAATAGATAAAAGAGGGATATAGACAGGTATTTAGATTTATGGGAATAGGAGGATAGGGGAGGGGTCCTTAGAGGGGGGTAGGCAAGTCATAGGAGGGCATTACATGGGTGTAAGTAAAATAGGGGAGGCAGGAGGGATAGGAAACAAAAGATATGCACAAACATAAAAGCAAAGATCAGGAATAGAATATTTTGGGAAACTATATGTCTATATATGTCTGTATATATGTGTGTGTATATATTTACAACTATAGAGAAACATATCTAAACTTTATTGTAGCCTTTGGGGGAGGGAAAAAAGAACAAAATAAAAAAGCTCACAGTGGATAACAAAAGAAAAACTTACAAGGAAGTAAAGAAAAGACAGATAGTTCCAACACAATGTGTATTATTTATCATACAGGCTTTCTTGAAATGAAAGTTTATTGTCACATATTTTGAATCTTCTCTTATGTTCTGCTGTGCCCATGACATGCTTTTTCTTTCTTTGTATTTAAGTTTGAATATTTAAGTTTATGATATGTTTTTATTTCTTTTCTCTCTTTTGTATTTATTTTCTGACCCTTGTGTCTAAAATTAAAAAAAAATAAAAGATTAATCTCATGGGATAATAAACAGTTCTGGAGCAGATCTCAGAAGCTATTGAGGACAATCTCATCATTTTATAGAAAAAGAAACAGACACATAGAGGGTTAGTAATTTGCCATGGATCACACAGCTAGCAAGTGTCTGACTTCTTGACTTTAAAGCTAGTTCTCTATGCACTGTTCCATACTGCTTCTCTTACTGCTGAGACTTATTAACTTCAACTCTATTAGTGCTAGTTCTGCCATCTGGAGTTCTGAAATAAGGCTCTTCCAGATAACAGCCCTACTTGATGAGACAAAGCCCCCAGTAATATTTCTTTTTTGAATGCAAAGCACTTAAAATTCCTTTAAGCATCATTTCAAATCCACATACCATTTTTTCTTATGTAAATACCTACCAGCTTACCATGACCTTTCTTAGGTGTAACACCCAAGCTTAAGCATAAAACTCCAGATAGGATCCAGGTAAATTGCAAAGAGGAGCATTATATTCCATGTTTTGGATACCATGTAGCTTAAGGTCTATAATGTTGGTTACTGAATCACATGGTTAAAAATTCTGTGATCATGCCTTTCACTAAACTCTACTGGTATTTTAACTTCAACTGCTTTCTATCCTCATCTTTTTTATCCTGTACTAGTGCAATTGATTTTTTTAACCTGGGCATAGAACTTTACATTTATAACTTTTAAATTTATTCTTTTCATATATTTACTTTATAAATATATATAAATATATATATATATATATTTACTTTCATATATTTACATATATAAACTTTACGTTTATAACTTTTAAATTTATTCTTTTCATATGTGGCATATTGCTCTGTTGTAATTTAATTTAATTTTGTTTTGTTTTATTTTAATCTTATCAGATTCCAGTACTGGCATCTAGCATATTAACTTTCTCTGCCAGCTTAGTGTCATATGAAAATTTGCTAGGCATATCTTCATCTGATTCATTATTTTTTAGAGGGTCTTGGGAATTTTAATAGGCCTTTTATAGGCAAGAGGAAGCCATTTAAGGTTATCTAGCAATAGAGTAACACAATCAAAAAAGATCAATTAGCAGCACATTAGATAAATTAATCTGGAAGCTGAGTGGTTATATGGAATACATAGTAATAGTTAAGGAGACTTAACTTATAATAATAAGAGCTAGCATTCACATGTAATTTAAGGTTTGTAAAGACCTTTACAAATAGTATCACATTGTATCTTTCCAATAACCCTCAGAGGTAATTTCTAGTATTCTCCCCATTTTACAAATGAGAAGACTGGGGAAGACAGAGATTAAGTCCCTAGTCTCATGGCAAGTTAACATCTGAAGCAAGATTTGAAATCAGGTCTTCCTGACTTTAATCTGGTATTCAATCCACTGCACCACTTAGCTGCCTCTTGATAATCAATCACTGCATTCTGGAATAAGCATTTTATCACTTTCCTTTTGGCTCCTCCTGTGGAACTGAATACTTTATTTTGAGGAGGCTTGGACTGGAACTTGGGTGAGGGTTTACTACTGTCATTGGATGAGTGTTCTGTTTGGGAAGTAGGTTTTGTGACCTGATCCTGGTGCTGTTTAATTGCCCCTTGTTGAGGCAGTTCTTATGGGCCTCCTACTTGTTCTGGCTGGTTGAGGTCACTGGAGCATGGAGCTTCCTATATGACAGGATGATTTTGTTGGCTGCCCAGATTTTCCTTTATGGCTGAGATTTATGGGTTCCAGCTATTTTTTCTAGCTTTGATCTCTGTAATAGGGAGGCTGGGCCCCTAGATGTTCCTATAGACTGTGCTTCTGTAGGCTAGTTTTGTCCTAAACTTGATGTTTGTCTCATAGGTTTCTTAGTCACTCCTACATGTTGAAGTCCTGGGTTCTAGAACCATCCTAAATGGAAATTTGGTCTAATAGGTCAAATAGATGTTCCTGATGGCTATGGTCCTAGGGCTTACAAATGACCTGCCTGGTAGGTGAATCTACTGGCTCTTAAATTTTTTGATTGAAATCCCTGGTATAGGGCCTATACACTTTGAGAAATGGGACTGGGTGGTCTTACAAAATTATATATTAGGGGATATCTAGAGGATTTTGCAAGTGCTGCAGCTTGATGAATTCTCTGGGGTTTGCAAGCCCCTTTGCCAGGACTTCTTCCTCATATATTGGCCCTTCTAATGTGAAAGACCAGAGGACCTAACCGTCTGGGCCTAACCCCTGGCCACACATTAGAGCCCATGGCCCAGTAGGTTCTTGGAGGAGCCCAGAAAAGATTGCCCTTAATCATGGTCAGTGGGTGCCTCCAAGCCCATGGGTAAATGATGTAGTATGGTATAAAGCATGAGGTTCTCATTTTATAGATGAGGAAACTGGAGCCCAATAAGACAATGAGACTTAATCAAGGCTATGTCAGTAGTGAGTTACAGAATAAGAATTTGAAACTAAGTCCTCTAAATCCAATATGTTTCCTCTCTGTGCCATGTATGTGTTGCAGGCTGAGTTTCAGATTTCATTCAGTTTCATTCAGATTTCAGATTCATCCAGTTTCTGGGATCATCAGGTTTATGGACCTTGGGGTGAAGAAAATCTGAGGATCCAAAACCAGGATCTGAATCCTTCCTTAGACACTTATTAATTTTATGACCCTTGATATGTCACTAGGTCTAGCTTAGCCTCAGTTTCCTGATCTGTAAAATCAGGGGTATAACTAGCACATATCTCACAATATTGTAAGAATCTAATATATCAATACTCTTAATAATAAAACATAATAAACATGCAAATAGATTAGTTTATACATGTTGATTTTAGGAATGAGAGAACACAACTAGAAGGATAAGGAAAGATGTCTGATATGAAATGATATGTAAGCAAAGACTTTAATTAAGCTAGGAATTCTAAAAAAGTAGGGAGAAGGAGGTAGTGCCTTCCAGATGCATTTCATTGGGCAGAACTGGAACACACACGAAAGACTAAGCCTGATGTTATGGCTATATGGAATTATCATAAGATAATTGAATGTTGGAAAGAAAGGACCTTAGGGACTCATATAGTCCAACCTTCTAATTTTGTAGTTAAGAAAGACAATGAGACAGGTAACATGACTTTCCTAATGTCACTCGGTGAATTAATGCCAAAGATAGGACCAGAAACTTATTCTCCTGTGTCTTTTCTGTGTGCTTCCCATTACACTATACTGTACTCTACTATACTGTTACCCAAGGCTCAGAAAAGATTACTTTCTGAATATACAGCCTTCTCTATTTCCAAGAAGAATGCAGACAGATGGGATTTGTTTGAAAGCCCTATCCATTACTTTGATATTTTGCATACATAGCGAAGATATAAAAGAGAAAATCTCAGTCAAATAAGATACTGAGGGGCAGGAATGATTTTGTTTTTATCATTGTAGCCCTAGAGCTGAGCCCAGTACATTATACATAGTAGGTTCTTGATAAATCCTTGTCCATTTGAAGAGTGTTGGAGTGAATTCCATTCTATTCACTGCATATAGCTCATTGGAACCATGAGTATCATTTTGTGAGACTCTGTTGGTGGGGATACAGTCAAAGAAAACTGGGATGATGTCCCCCACTTACTGTTTCACTCTAACTAAGCCATTCTGTGCCAGTAGGGAGGGGCAAGTACCTGATAGTGCCAGCTCATGTCAAAGGAAGTAGTATGCACTATCAGGTGCCTGCCTCAGTGTCCTCATCTCTAAAATGAGGAAAATAAATAGCACCCATGTCCCAGGGTTGTTATAAGGATCAAATAAGATACTTATTAAGCACTTGGCATAGTGTCTGGCACATAGTAAGTGCTATATAAATATTAACTTTTATCATCAAGTGCCCACTCAGTATCTTCTATTAGAAATTCTGAAAGCATCTCAAAATCAACATGTTCAAAATGGAATTTATTATTTTTCCCTATAGTCATGGCCATCCTCCAAACTTGCCAAATTTTCTATTTTACAATCCATATCTAATCACTTATCACTTCATGTTGATTCTGCCTCCATAATATCATATCCATATCCTCTTTAGTCACATGACACTGATCCTAAATACACCCTCTTTATTTCTTGACTAGACTACTGTACTATTGTGTTCTTTTAGTTGGTCCCCTTGCTTCTAAATCTCTTCCTTTATTAATCCATCTTCCTATGGCTTCCAAAATAACCTTTCTATAACACATTTCTACTATTATATCACTCTCCTACCAAATGTTTTCAATGTCACCCTACTGGCTATAGGATAAATGATAAACTCATTAGCTTAGTAATTACAACTCTCCATAGTTCTCACTTACCTTTTGAGCCTATCAGGTCTTTGTGAGTCAGTGCCAGCACTCTGCCCCTGTGCCACTAGCTGCCTATGCAAGTTTAGACCTCAAAAGAAAGATCAGAAGTTGATGCAGTAGAGATGAGGAAGATATCTGGTTACATATTATGCTTAAATTCATGGGAGCATACACAGTCTCCAAGAACACAAATATAGGAAGAGAAGAAAAATATAAATTTACCCAGGAAAGAATACTGATGAACATCTATGCCATGAGAGAAGAGGAAAGAGGTTAGGATTAAGGGTTAGAGAGCTCACATCTGAATCTCAATTCTCTTTTGTGTTAACTATGTTACCTTGGATGAATTACTTGACATCTATGGGCCCAAGTTTCATCATTAAAGGCTACTCTCTGACTTTTGCTCTTTATATGTATTTCATGCTTTAAAATTTATTTCCTGGAGAGCCAAGATAGTGGTGTAGAAGAAAGAAAACTCTGTGAGTTTCCCCTATTACCACCTCAAATACTTAAAAAATATGACTAAACAAATTTTAGAGCTACAGAACCCACAAAATGACAGAAAGAAATCTCCTACTGAAGGCAGCCCAGAAGGCCAATAGAAAGAGGCTATCACAGCACACTGGGAGCCCAGCACAGTACATCATGAGCAGTGCACAAAGTTTTAGCCTCAGGGCCGCCCCAACCAACAGCAGCTGGAGCAGATTTCAGGAGAGTGAATCACCAGCAGCTGTGGTGGTTTCTAGACTTATTAACCCATAAATGCCAAAGAGCAAGTAAAAAGTCTGTGTGGAACTCTGTTGGAACTGTGGAGGATGGAAGAGCTTGGTCTGGGCCCTGCCCCCGGATTGAGAAGCAGCAGAGGCGTGGCAGCTGTACAGCTGCCACCACATGGCTTTTTCCAGAGCTCCTGGCTTGCAGATTGTAGGGGGACCAAGCGACCATTCAGAAGATAATCACTCGGGCTTTAACCTGCTTGGATCTGGATCACTGTCTTGGATGGAGGTGTGGCCTGGGGTGTGTGACCATTGGGCCAGAGCTTGTGGGAGCTGTAGTTAGGCAAACAACTAATAGCTCTGGCAGCTGTGAAAGCCCCTGTGATTTGGGACAAAGTTCTCCTCTTGGGAAGCAGAGTTCTACCATAACAAAGAGTTCAAAAGTCAAGTAATTGACTGGCAACATGAGCAAGCAGAGGAAGCAATGCAAGCACAGCAATCTGACATTGGATTCCTTTTTTGGGGACAAAAAAAGATCAAAGCATGGAACAGAAGGAAGACAGATTTGAATAGAAAATATGACATTCAAATACAAGAAGCAAGAGAAGCATGAGAAGGTAAACAGGGAAAATAACTCATAAGGAACTTATCAAAGTTGAACTATTTACATTCCTACATGGAAAAATGATAATTATAGCTTATGAAACCTTTCTCAGTATGAGGATAGTTGAAGGTAATATAAATGTGTGTATTTATGTGTTTATATACATACATATATGCATATATGTATGCATATATATGTGTCTATATAGGAGGGTATATGTGCATATGAATACATATGTGAGTGTGTGTATATATGTGTACATGTATATATAGACAGAGGGCACAGGTTCAATTGAATAGGAAGGGATAATATCTAAAAAATAAAATTAAGAGGTGAGAGAGGAATATAATGAGAGGAGATAGGGAGAAACAGAATAGGGTGAATTATCTCATATAAAAGAGGCAAGGGAAAACTGTTACAATGGAGGGGAAGAACCAGAAGGCAAAAGGGAATGGGTTAACCTTACTCTCATTGAATTTGGCTTAAGGAGGGAATAACATAGACATGAAACTGAGTATGTTACCCTACAGGAAAGTAGGGGGGAAGAGGATAAGAGGGGGATGATAGATGTGAGGGCAGATTTGGGGGGGTAGTTAAAAGCACACACTTTTGAAAAGGAACAGGGTCAAAGTAGAAAATAGAGCAAGGTGGGGGGCGGGATAGGGTGGAGGGAAATGTAGTCAGTCTTCACAATATATCCACTATGGAAATATTTTGTGTGACTACCCATGTACAGCCTATATTCTATTGCTTATATTCCCAGTAAGGGTGGGAGACAAATGAAGAAGGAAAATAATATGGAATTCAAAGTTTTAAAATGAAATGTTTTCTAAAATTATTATTATTATTATTATTATTATTTTACATACAAATGGGAAATAACTTATATAGGCACTGGGGTATGGAGATCCATCTTGCCCTACTGGAAAATTGGAGGAGCTTTGGGGGAGAATACGGAGAGAGCAGATTGGGGGAGAGGGTATTCAGTGGGATTGCTGTTTTGTGATGGGTAGGGGAAAGATGGGGAGAAATTTAACACAAAATCTTGTGGAAATGAATGTTGTAAACTAAAAATAAAATAAAATACATTTAAAATTTATTTCCTGTAAATATTACCATGCCTTTTTTTCCAATGTAAATCACTGTTGGTTATTTCTGTCAGCTTTAATTTCTGATATATTCAGACACATGGCTATCATTCTCCTGAAATGGAATTATCCTCTAACTTGGAACCTTTTGCAAATTGCTTTATGGCTATTATAGACCTTTCTTTCCAGAATGATAGTAAAAATGTTATGTAAAATTGCCAGGACTTCTTGAAATGTGGGATTCATTGAAATCCCACTGGATACTTCTGAGACTTCTCACAATATTAATCTCTTCATTCCTTTCCCCATTGGCATTTTAATTTTAATCATCCTTCTCTAACCAAATGCAG
Source organism: Gymnobelideus leadbeateri (assembly GCA_011680675.1). NCBI lineage: Eukaryota > Metazoa > Chordata > Mammalia > Diprotodontia > Petauridae > Gymnobelideus > Gymnobelideus leadbeateri. The sequence continues at coordinate 75,836 of WOXC01008570.1, forward strand.
TGCACCTCCCCTTTACCTTCTATTGCGTGTCATTTCTGTGTCTGGTGTGCTCATTGAAATCTTCACCAAAGACTGAGATGGTCTTTGTAATGTTAAGCTGTTGGCTGGCTTCCAAATTGGAGTATATTCTCTCAACTGTTCCATTGACCTTGAGGCAAGATATTTCATCTTTCTTATTAATATCTCAGGAAGGCATGAACTGGACAGGAAGATAAGTGAAGTCATCTGTTATACTCACCTAGGAAGGGAAGAGAAGGTGCCTCCATTATCTTTTTCCTGATCAATCTCACCTCTTTAATTAGTCAGAACCTAGGAGGGGGAATAAGCTTTTGACAAGCTGTAGAGTGAAAGATATGATTGACTTCTACAAGTCACCTTGGCTTAGTTTATCAGACCAATTTTGTCCATGAAACTACTTTGAACAAAACAGATATTTGATAAATAAGAATTGAATTGTATTAAATTAAAGTGATCTCATATAAGTTAGGATCTAAAGAAGAACCTAGGGAAAGAACATGAAATAATGAAATTTATAGACCAGGTAAAGGAACTGGTTATCTAGAAAAGGAAATATGTATGGAGGTAAGCACATAGGAGTGAGAGGGTGGGATTGTTGTATTTAAATATAAATGGCTATCCCACAAAAAAGGAGTAGATTCATTACATGTAGCTTCAAAGGGAAGAACTATAATAAACCAATGATATCTATTGACTTAACATTAAAAAAAAACTTCTTAAAATGGAAACTTAAGAATGAATAAGTTGCCCATGGAGGTAGTGATTTTACTTTTGCAGACCATGGTAAAGCAGAAGTTAGAGGAGCACCTGCCAGGGATGGTTTAGCAAGGATTTGTTTGTTGAGAATAAGAGTCATTTCCCAATTGATAAATGATCAGAGGATATGAACTGATTTTTTTTCAGAGAAAGAAATCCAAGTTACCAATAGCCTTATTAAAAAAAAAAACTTTAAATCACTAATAATTAGGATAATGGAAGTTAAAACAACTCTGAGGTACCACTTCATACTCATCAAATTGGATAAGGTGACAAGCAGTGGAAATGACAAATACTGGAGGGTATATGGGAAAACAGGCACACTGATGTATTGAGAATGAGCTAGTTTATTCAGGAAAGCACTTTGGAGCTATACCAAAAAGGCTATTTAATTGTGGAAATCCTTTGACCCAGCAATATTGTCACCAGGGCTCTATCACAAGATCAAATAAAAAAAGGACCCACAATAAAGCAAGTCTTGTTGTGGTGGTAAAAATTGGAAAGTGAAGAGAATACCTATCAATTTAAGAATGGATGAAAAGGCTGTGGCATATGATTGTGATGGAATGTTATTTTGCTGTAAGGAAGACCTCTGAACTGATACAAAGTGAAGTCAGCAAACCCAGGAAAATAATCTATATAATAACAGCAATATTGTAAGGATAATCAACATTGAAAGACTTAGTAACTCTGATCAGCACAATGACCCATCACAATTCCAAAGCACCCATGATGAAACATAATATCCACTTCCAGAAAGACATTAAAAGAAGAAACAGTATTAAGGATGTTATCAATAATTGAGCAAAAAATAATACAGTCTAGTCACATGGTGAAAATAAAACCCTTGTACTTCTCTAGTATCTTCTTAATGTCCATACAATTTGAGGAAGGCCTCCACCATGTTTGTTAAGCACCTTCTGGCAAGTTTATGTGAAATTCCGGCAAGGGCAGGCATGGATAGATTGAGATCTGCATCACTTGAAGCAATATCCACATTGATGAGATCATCCATTTTTATGTAAGACTAAGGAAAATATTCCTAAAAATTAAATCCATCCAAGAGCAGAATGTGTTGCCTCCTGAAGTAGTGGGTTACCTCTCACTAGAGGTCATTAAGCAAAGGCTAGATGACTGCTTTGGGGATATTTTGTATGAGTTATTCTTTTCCAGGGATTGACTATACTTAGATTGACCTCTTAAGTAAAGAAATAATTGTAAGGGGGGATGAATAGTTTATAAGATAAAGCAGCAAACCTTGCCAAAATAGTGGATTACCTGAAAAATACAACAGGTCAAACAAAAATCATTGACCCTATGAGACAGCAAGAAATATGAGAACAAAACCAAATGTTGAAAAAGTAAAAGAAAAAAACAAGGTATCTAATATCTGGAGTGGTTGCTATTTCTTTCTCCAACTCATTTTATAGATGAGAAACTATTTTTAATTGTTTTTTTAGATATTATTGACATAACATTCATCTTTTTACAGAAAAACTCCACCCATACTGTAGAATGGAGAGAAGTGTTTCATGTAATTGATAGCATAAGGGAGAAAAAGGTGATGACCTGGGAAAAAACCTCACCCTAAATGTGTGGTGTCTAACTGAATTATATATAAGGACCCTGAGGACTGCATATTAACTTAGGAAAACATAATAATATTATCTATATTCTATTGTATTTTTATAAAGTTTGCTAAATATTTCCCAATTACATTTTTATCTGGTTCTTGTGTTGCAATGCAACCCACCTTGTATTTGACACATCTGCCCTAAACTACCCCCTAGGGAGGAAGAAGAAGAGACTTACCCAGGGCTCAACTGAACCAATTCAAGCAGTGGGAGGGAGCAAAAAGGAAGGAGTAATTAGCAGCCAACTCTATAATCCACAACAATCCCTAAGGGTGTTAAAATTCAACCACTTGAATTTCAATATTCTCCTCTGCAAAATAAGATGTTTTCTAAAGCTCTTCCCAACTCTAATTCTTACAAACACCCATGTATTGTCAAAGAAAAACTTTAAAAATGAAAATCATTGTTGCTTGAAAAGCTAAGGTCTTGCGATTCCAAGTCCTAAACTCTACAACTATACTCTTAGACCTCTATTATTTCATACATTGTCTCCCCAACTTGGCTACCCCCAGCAAGATTTGTGAGTTCTTGAAGGGACATGGGGACAAGCCTTATTCCTCCTGCCTGGTCTTTAAAATGTTAATTTAGTTTGGGGCTGGACTTATAGTAGGGCCTCATTGATGATGGTGAGAGTGCAGTGATTATAGCCTAGGGGTAACATCATGTATGCAAAGTGTATAACTTGTATGCCATTTAGTCACTTTTGAGGAAATTAATGTTCACATTCCTCCTCTAGTTCAACCAAAGTTTGCTTGATTGTATATGTGGCTTATAACCAGAGAGCAATAGTCTTGCCTGTTATTGCCTTAAAATAAATGCACACCCTCAACAAAGAGGAATCAATAAAAACCTGCTAAATCATAAGGTTATAGTCAAGAAACCCATATTCTTTTTATGGGTTTGTGTGCAAGCTGACACTGCTATTTTATGGAGCGTGTCATAGCTTGTTGGACAGTACTTAAAGGTACAATTCCTGGTGCAGTCAAGGATGTCTTCTGTGTCTAGATTATCATTAGATCACTTGGCGTATGGTAATGTTTTGATTCCCTGTACCAAAATTTCCTGTATTTGCTATCCCTAAATATGGACCAGAGCAATTTGGTTTCTTAGCATATATGTGTATATATGTGTTTGCATATACATATGCATGTATATGTATGTATTTTCTTGTTCACTAATTTTAAAAGTTTGTATATAGAACTTTATAGCTTATGATGCATTTTGGTCATTTTATTTTATTTTTTTAAGTTTTTAATTTATTTATTTTTAGTTTTCAACATTCATTTCCACAAGATTTTGAGTTACATTTTTTCTCCCCATCTATCCCTTATACCCACCTCAAAATAGCAAACCTACTGAATACCCCTTCACCCAATCTATTCTCTCTTATATCCTCCCCTATCAGTCCCCTAACTTTCTATTAGGGCAAGATAGATTTCTGTACCCCAGTGCCTGTATATCTTATTTCCCATTTGCAGGTAAAAAACAATTTTTAAAACATTTTTTAATTTTGAGTTCCAGATTTTTTTTCCCTTCTCCCCTCCTCACCCGCTCCCACTAGGAAGATAAGGAATTCAATATAGGTTGTGCATGTGTAGTTACTTAAATCATTTCCATGGTAGTTATATTGCAAAAGACTAACTATATTTCCCTCCATCCTGTCTTTCCCCCTACTTATTATATTTTCTCCTTTAACCCTATTCCTTTCCAAAAATGTTTGCTTCGAACTAGTTTCTCCCCCAATCTTCCCTCCCTTCTATTATCCTCCCACTTATCCCCCTTTCTCCCTATTTTCCTGTAGGGTAAGATATCCAATTGAGTGTATATATTATTCTCTCCTTAAGCCAAATTCAATGAGAATAAGGTTGTCCTATTCCCTTTCACCTTCCTGCTCTTCCCCTCCATTGTAACAGTTTTCTCTTGCCTCTTTTATATGATATAATTAACTCTAATCTATCTCTCCCTTTCTCCTTCTCCCAATAAAATCCTCTCTCACCTCTTAATTTTATTTTTTAGATATCATCCCTTCATATTAAACTCATCTTGTGCCCTCTATGTATACATGAACATACATATGCCCACACTCGCATGGATATTTATATACATATATACCCTTCTGTACATACATATATATGTATGTATGTATACATATATGCATATATATTCCCTTTCAACTATCCTCATACTGAGAAAAATCTTATGAGTTACAGTTATTGTTTTTTCCATGTAGGAATGTAAATAGTTCAACTTCAATAAGTTCCTTTTGATTTCTTTTTCCTGTTTACCTTCTCATGCTTCTTATATTTGAAAGTCAAATTTTTTTAGCTCTTGTTTTTTCATCAAGAACACTTGAAAAATCCTTTATTCCATTGAATGACCATATTTGCCCCTGAAACATAATACTCAGTTTTGCTGGGTAAATTTTTCTTGGTTTTAATCCTAGCTCTTTTGACCTCTGGAATATTATATTCCAAGTCCTTCAATCCCCTAATGTAGAAGCTGCTAGGTCTTGTGTTATCCTGATTGTGTTTCCACAATACTAAAATTGTTTCTTCTTGGCTGCTTGCAGTATTTTCTCCTTGACCTGGGAACCCTGGAATTTGGCTATAATATTCCTAGGAATTTTCTTTTTGGGATATTTTTCAAGAGGCAATGGGTGAATTCTTTCAATTTCTATTTTGCCCTCTGGTTATATAATATCAGGGAAATTTTCCTGAGAATTTCTCAAAGGATGATTTCTAGGTTCTTTTTTTTATCATTGCTTTCAGGTAGTCCAATAATTTTAAATGATCTCTCCTGATCTATTTTCCAGGTCGGTGGTTTTTCCAATGAGATATTTCCCATTGCCTTCTATTATTTCATTTGTTTGGATCTGTTTTATAGTATCTTGATTTCTCATAAAGTCATTAGCTTCCAATTGCTCCAGTCTAATTTTGAAGGAGTTATTCTCTTCAGTGAATTTTTGAAATTCCTTTTCCGTCTGGCAAATTCAGCTTTTTGAGGCATTCTTCTCCTCATTGGCTTTTTGGGTCTCTTTTGCCATTTGAGTTAGTCTATTTTTAAGGTGTTATTTTCTTCAGTGTATTTTTGGGTCTCCTTTAGCAGGCTATTACCTCACTTTTCATGATTTTCTTGCATAATTCTCATTTCTCTTCCCATTTTTCTCCCCTTATCTTACTTGATTTTCAAAACCCTTCTTGAGCCTGTAACCAATTCATATTTTTCTTGGAAGCTTTTGGTACAGGAGTTCTGACTTCACTGTCTTCCTCCCACTCCATGCCTTGATCCTTTTTCTCCCCCAAAAAGGATTGTATGGTCTGTTTGTGTTTCATCTGCTTGCTCGTATTGCCAGCTAATTACTTGACTTTTGAGCATTTTGCTATGGTAGAACTCTGCTCCAGAATGGAGAAAGCTTTGTCCCAAATCAATGGGGTTTTTGCAGCTTCCAGAGCTATTCAGATGGCACCCTCTCTAAAGCCCCACAAGCTCTGGCACACTGGCCACATACCCCAGGACCACCATCCAAGACTGCAATCTAGTTCCAGGCAGGTTAAAGCAAGAGCAATTACCCTCTGGATGGTCACTTGATTCCCCCTACAATCTGCAGGCCAGGAGCTCCTGAGGTAGCAACTTGCAGCAGCTGCTGCACCTCAGCTGCTTCTCGCCTCAGGGGCAGGTGCTGGACACACTCTTCCATCCTGCCCTGTTCCAACAGAGTTCTGCACTGACCTTTTTCTTTGTCTTTGGCGTTTATGGGTTGAGAAGTCTGGAACCTGCCACAGCTGCTGGTGATTCACTCTCCTTAAGTCTGCTCTGGCCACTGCTAGTTGGGGCCGCCCTGGGACCAGAACCACGTGGCTCTTGTGGGACTGGGGACTGGGACTGGGCTTGGCTCCCAGCTCAGTGTGATAGGCCCTTCCTGCCAGGCTGCCTTCAGTGAAAGATTTGTCTCTTGCTGTGCCTTTGTGAGTTCTGTAGCCATAAAGTTTGTTTAGAGACATTTTTTACATGTAATGGAAGTGATTGGAGTGGGAATTCATGCCAAGTTTGTGCTTCTACTCTGCCATCTTGGCTCCACCCCGCATTTTGGTCATTTTAGTCCTATAAAATTAGTAGGGCAGATGAGGAAACTGAGGCCCAGAAAGGTAAAGTAGATTGACCAAGATCATATGGCAAGTAATAAGGCTAAAAAATCAAACAAATTTGAATAAGTGAAATAATGAAGGAAAGAATGAACAAATGAGAAACATTCATTAAATACAACATCACAACAGATGCTATACTAAACTCTGGAATTACAAATACAAAAAAGCAAATCTGTCTTAGCTACCAAGGACCTTAACAGTTCTATTAAAGGAATAAAACTATATAGGGGAGTTTTATCCAGAAAGAGATATTTTCTTCTGAGAAACAATAGCTATGTATGCAAATAAAATATATGCACATGTGATATATGCAAGTATAATAATTTAATATGTGTATATATCAAACATATTTCCATGTATAACTATATAGAGATAACATAAAATATTGTATGTGTATGTGTATAATTTATATATGCTATCTCACTTGATCCTCATAGCAATTCTCACTTAGGTGCTATTATTATCTTTATTTTACATATAGGGAAACTGAGAGAGAGAAAAGAAGTTACTTCACCAGGGTCACACAGCTAACAAGTGTCTGAGGAAGCATTTAAACTCAGGTATTACTGACTCCAGTTCCGTCATTCTATGGGACATCAAATTCAAAATGTCTAATAGTTGGCGATGGAAATCTGGAAGTTAGGGGAGAGGTTAGGAGTGGATAAGTAGAGCTGAGAAACATCAATATAGGGACAGTAATTGAAAACATGTAAGCTGATATAATTATCAAGTGAAATACTAAGAGAGAAAAGGGAAAAGAGCCACAGGACAGAAAATTCCTTTTCTTTTTAAATAAATGTATTGTAGCAGCATAAAATAATAGAAGGCAATGAAGAGTATGCAGTAGATAGTGAACTATCCTTGGAGTCAGATAGACCTGGGTTCAGTTTGATATTGATAGTGTGATCTTGGACAAGTCACTTTATTTCTCAGTGTCCCAGGCAAATAAATTCCTAACATTATAAGTGACAAAGTGCTACCCATGTGCACTGGCATAGGGAGATTCCTCACTGGGAATTCCCTCTACAAATTAAACCACAAGTCCTTCCTGTGTCTGAGTTCCAGCTCTGTCATTTTACTCTGAAGTCTTGGAAAAGTCATTTCATCTCTATAGGTCTAGGTTTTATTAGCAGTAAAACTTAGGGGTTGGATTATTGTAGATTCCAAAAATAAGGAAGTGGTATTCATTCCATACTTTGATGGAGTCAGGTAACATCTGGAAAGTTGAAGTCATTTCTGAGTATTGAATCTTAAGAAAGTTGCTTTTGAACTATAGAATATCCAAAGGTCAATAAGCCAAACAGTATAGAGTAATGTGCTTTGAGCTTATGTCATGTAAGTATTGATTGAAGTAACTAAGAATTTTCAATCCTAGAGAAGAGAAGAATTAGAGGTAACATAAAAGCTTACTTCAGATCTTTTCAAAGCTGTCACCTGGGAGACTAATTTAGACTTGGGAGAGCAGAACAAGCAACAATGGGTAGAAGATGCAATGAGGCAAATTTAAGTTTGATTTAAAGAAAAAAATTGAAATATCTAAAAATGATTTTTAAATTATCTCTCCTGGATCTATTTTCCAGGTCAGTGGTTTTTCCCATGAGATATTTCACATTGCCTTTTATTCTTTCATTTGTTTGGATCTGTTTAACAGCATCTTGATTTCTCATAAAGTCATTAGCTTCCATTTACTCCAGTCTAACTCTGAAGGAATGAATCTCCTCAGTGAGCTTTTGAGATTCTTTTTCCATCTGGCAAATTCAACTTTTTAAGGCATTCTTCTCCTCATTGCCTTTCTGAGCGTCTTTTGCCATTTGAGTTAGTCTATTTTTTTAAGGTGTTATTTTCCTCAGTCAGGCTGTTGACTGTCATTTCATACTTTTCTTGCATCTTTATCATTTCTCTTCCCAATTTTCCCCCCACTTCTCTTATCTGTTTCTTAAGGTCCTCTATGGCCTGTAGCCAGCTTGTATTTTCATTTGGGGCTTTTGGTGCAGTTCTTACCTCATAGTCCTCCTCCATGCTTTGATCCTCTTTGCCCTACCTGAAAGCCACAGTCAAAGAAAGAACCTAGAAATCATCCTTAAAGATGGGTAATTTTCCCCTGATGTTTTAGATCCAGAGGGGGAAATAGAGGTTGAAAGAATCCACTGATCGCCTCCTGAAAATGATCCCAAAAAGAAAACTCCTAGGAATATTATAGCCAGGTTACAGAACTCCCAGATCAAGGAGAAAATACTACAAGCAGCCAGGAAGAAACAATTTCAATACTGTGGAAACACAATCAGAATAGCACAGGACCTGGCAGCTTCTACACTGAGGGATCAAAGGGCATGGAATATGATATTCCAGAGGGCAAAAGAGCTGGGAATGAACCCAAGGGTCACCTACCCAGCAAAACTGAGTATCTTGTTTCAGGGAAAATATGGTCATTCAGTGGAATAGAGGACTTTCAAGCATTCTTGAGGAAAAAACCAGAGTTGAATAGAAAATTTGACATTCAGACACAAGAAGCAAGAGATTCTTGAGAAGGTAATCAAGGAAAAGAAATCAAAAGGAACTTATCAAAGTTGAACTATTTACATTCCTACATGGAAAAACAATAACTGTGTCTGATGAAACCTTTTTCATTATGAAAATAATTGAAGAAGGGTATATGGGCATATGTTTACAGGTATACATGGATAGAGGGCACAGGTTGAATTTGTTGGGAAGGGATGATTCTTAAGGGGTGAAGTTAAGAGGTGAGAGAGGAAAGTGGCAAGAGGAGATGGGGAGAGAAGGGTAGGGTAAACTATCTCATGTAGAAGAGGCAAGGGGAAGTGGTTGCAGGGGAGGGGAAGAACAGAAAGGCAAAAAGGCAAAACCATATTCTCATTGAAGTTGGCTCAAGGAGAGAATCACATACATACTAAACGGGATATCTCACCCTGCAGGAGAGTAGGGGAAAGGGGGGTGAGAGGGGGGATGATGGAGGGGAGGGCATTCTGGGAGGAGGGGAGGTTGGAAGTACCCACTATCAAAGAGGGACAGGATCAAAGTAGGGAATGGACCAGGTGGGAGGTGAGATGGGTGGGAGGGAAATATAAGCAGTCTTTTACAATATATCTACTAGGGTAATGTTTTGCATAGCTATACATGTACAATACATACTGAATTGCTTATCTTCTCAGAGGGAGTGGGTGACAAGGGAGGAAGGGAATAGATCTTAAAATCGAAGTTTTAAAATTAAATGTTTCATAAGATGTCCAGGCACTGGGGCTCAGAGATTCACCTTGCCCTAATGGCAAAGTCAAAGGGGGTATGGGAGAAGATAGGGGAGAGAGCAGATTGGATGAGGGGATATCTCGTGGGACTGCTATTCTGGGGTGGTGGGTAGGGAAAAAATGGGGGATAAAAATTTTAACTCAAAATTTGGTGGAAATGAATGATGTAAACCAGAAAAAAATAAAATAAAGTTACTGTAGACATCAAAACAAAACAAAAAACGTTAAAAAACTATCTAAAAATGATCTGCTTCAGAAAAGACCTAGTTCTTCACTAACAATACAAGACAATAGAGGCTAAACAACTTATGGCTTATAAATGTAAGAGAATATTACTCTGCTGTAAGATATAACAAAAGGGATGGATTTTAAGAAACTTAAGAAGATTCATATAAACTGATAAATAGTGAGATGAGCAAAATCAGCATAATAATTTGTATAATGACTACTGTTTTGTAAAATAAAACAACTTTCAAAATTTTAAAAATTCTAATCAATACAGTACAATGACCAGTTATGACTCTAAAAGGCAAATTATGAAGCATGTACCCTACATATCCAAAGTATTGAGGCTTACTGAGCAAATTAGTCAGACTTAGAATCTAAGACTTTTATACCCAGTCAAGGACTCTTTATATTATCAGTTAATCAATGAGCATTATTAAGTTTTTATTATGTATCAGGTCCTGGAAAGAGAACTGGGGATAGAAAGACAAAAAGTAAATATCCTCTGCCATCAAGGAGCTTACATTCTGACAGGTGAGTCAATATTCACATAGCTAGGTATATAGAAAATTCATACAAAACAGATGCAATATAGCCTGAAGAGGGTAAAAGGATTAGTAATCAGGCAACTAGGAAAAACCTTCTAGAAAGAGCAGTGCTTGAAGCATTAAAGCATTAGACTCAAACTCAAATCAAAATTGGCCACTAAGCTCTACATAAAAATCCCCATAGGCCCATATTTGTCTTGGAAACCACATATTAGCATTATCTATTTTCCATTGTATTTTTATTTATTTTGTTAAATATTTCCTAATTTTTAAAATCTGGTCAGATTAACTTGGCAGCCAAATTTAGTGCTGTGGGCTATGTGTTTGATACCTCTATCACTAAGGAAATCAGACATTTCAGGAGATAAAAGAGAGGAGGGAGTACAGTCCAGGGATGGGAGATAGGGAATGCAAAGGCACATTTTTGGAAAATGGAGTATAATGTGTGAGGAATAGGAAGAAGGACAGGTTGACTAGACTATGGAGTATATGGATGAAAGCAATGTACAATAAGGTTAAAACAATGAACATAAGGTTGAACAGACTTTGATAAAATATGGAAGATGGAATGACCTGGACTGCTATGGTCCACATGGTCACAAAGAGTTGGACACAACTAAGTGACTAAGGACAACAATATTAAACCATCAGCAAGCATTATTTTTTATCTATTTTATTCTGAATTTAGGAAATAAAATATTCCTGTAATATAGCAGAATAGAAAAAATGATGATTGTACATGAAACTGTAAATCTATTATATACAACTTGCTATTCCTATTAAATAAATATTAAAACTTTAATGTAACTTTGGTTTCTTCCCCTTTTTTTCCTCTCCTTGCCCTAGCAATTTCTATCATAAGACACAACTATGTGTTTATGTGTGTGTATGCATACACACACACACACACACACACACACACATATATATGTAAAATCATTCTATACATATCATTCTTTGTAATTGGGATAAGTTAGAAGCCTTCTAAGTAAGATCAGGAGCAAATCAAGGATGTGCCTTAACACCACTATCACTCAATATTGTATTAATGTATAACTAGCATTATTATAATGCTAGTTATTGTAATAAACCAAGAAAAAGAAATTGAAAGAATTAGAACAGGCAACAAGGAAACAAAACTACGAATCTTTGCAGATGATATAATGGTATACTTGGAGAAACCTAGAGAATCGACCATCAAGCTAGTGG
>WOXC01008571.1:0-177883 GCA_011680675.1 Gymnobelideus leadbeateri
GAAGGTAATCAGGGAAAAGAAATAAAAAAAAAAAACCAACTTATCAAAGTTGAACTATTTACATTCCTATAAGGAAAAACAATAACCGTGAGTGATGATATCTTTCTCACTATGAAAATAATGGAAGAAGGGTGTGTGGTTATATGAATACATATGTGAATGTGTGTGTATATGGATAGAGGGCATAGGTTGAATTTGTTGGGAAGGGTGAATACTCAAGGGATGAAATTATGAGGTGAAAGAGGAAAGTGGCAAGAGGAGATGGGGAAAGACAGGGTAGGCTAAACTATCTCATGTAGAAGAAGCAAGGGGAAGTGGTTGCAAGGGAGGGGGAGAATAGGAAGGGGAAAAAAAGGCAAATCCACATTCTCATTGAATTTGGTTCAGGGAGAGAATGACATACATACTAAATGGGATATCTCAACCTGCAGCAGAATAGGGGGAAGGGGGATGAGAGGAGGGATGATTGATGGGGGGGGCATCCTTGGGGGGAGGGGAGGTTGGAAGTACCCACTATAGAAGAGGGACAGGATCATGTAGGGAATGGACCAGGTGGGGGGTGGGATGAGTGGGAGGGAATTATAAGCAGCCTTGTACAATATATCTACTATGATAATGTTTTGCATAGCTAGACATGTACAACATATACTGAATTACTTATCTCCCCAGAGGGAATGGGTGACAAGGGAGGAAGGAAATGGATCTGAAATTCGAGGTCTTAACATTAAATGTTTCAAATATATATAAATACTATTATCAATACTCTTTTGCTTATAATAGGGAGATAAGATGTGCAGGCATTGGGACACAAAGATTCACCTTCCTCTAATGGAAAAGTCGAAGGGGGTATGGGAGAAGGGATGGGAGAGAGTAGATTGGAGGAAGCGATATATTGTGGGACTGCTATTCTGGGAGGTTAGGTAGGGGAATAAGGGGGGAAAATGATTGTAACTCAAAATCTGGCGGAAATGAATGATGTAAAACAGAAGTTAATAAAGCATTTGTTTAAAAAAAAAAGAGTTTATGGTGAGTCACATTACAATGACTTTAATTGCCTTATCTTTTGGGTGGAGAGATACAATTTAACAAGAAAACACCTCATGGTGCTGTATTTTCATACTGAAGAGAGTCACACCCTCATTCATTGCTTCGAAAGTGTCATCCTAGCATTCTGCCTTAAAAAAGTGCAAATGGTCATCTACTATTCTAAAGACCCATGAAATCTATGTTGCTTATAATGTTACCTCTTCTATTCTTGAAGCAAACTTAAAAAAAAAAACAGAGAAGCACAATAGCAGTGATTGCAAAAATTGTAAATTTGGTATGTAACCATATAATTATCATTTTCCCCTGACTGCCACTTTAGAATATCTCTAAGAATTTTTTCTCTCTACTGCATTCAGAGAGAGGGCAGTGTGGTATAAGTAAAAGTGTTTCGAACTTAAAAATCTAACACTGATTAACTGTATTGCCATGAGCAAGTCAATTAAATTCTGAAACTGACTCTCATCTGCAAAATAAGAATAATAATACTTGCCTTACTACAAAGTTGTTATAAATTAAAAAATAACCTAAGATGTTTAGAGAAAAATACCTGATTGCATCTTATATATTCAAAAAGAATTTATCAATGGTTTATACCAACTAATCTTCACTTATTTTATATCTTAAAATACATTTTGTTGCTAATTTGTGGGGATGAAAGAATTTTGTTTGTTTTTCACATTAGTGTACTGAATTATTATTTTCAATAGAAATTTCTAATTTCCAAATGAGACATTCTGTTATAAAAATATTATTAATAATAGCCAATATGTGTATAGAATTTCACTGGCTACAAAGTTTGTTTTTTGTTTTTTGGTTTTTTTTTTTTACATATAACTGTGAATTAGTATAATTTTCTACTATTTTCGCTCTTAAGAACAAGAAGGTGAGATTCAGAGGGGACAAAATGACTTGTCTAAGGTCACAGAATTATTAAATGTAGCAATCTAACTGAACCCTATGGCTTTTCTCTCCAAGTCCATTGAACTTTCTGCTCCAATATGATTCTGAGCAGTCAAATAATCCATATGAAAGCAGAATACGTTTAAGAAAATATAATAGTTTAAAAGTATAGCACACTAGATATAGGACTGAATTTAGAGTCAGGAAGAAATAGGTTCAAGTCCTATTTCTGATGCATAGTATTTATGTGGCTCTGGTGAAGTCATTTGACTTTTTGGTGACCAAAATAATAGTCTCAAATTATAAATTTCAAAAAATTTTCAACTTACTTTATTGATGGCATTTTTAACACAGGAATTTCCTAACAGCAGAGAACTTTCATTCTCCAAAAATAATCCCATGCTGATCATACCCCCTTTCCCTAACAAAAAAGAAAAAAAAATCCCATCTTGTTCAATACATTCACTTCAATTATAATTTTACATTTTCGGCAGTCATATATCATGATGGATAGAATTCTAGACCTGGAGTTAGGAAGGCCTGAGTTCAATTTGACCTCAAACATTTACTGTATGATGCTCAGCAAGTACCTTAATCTCTATTTGTCTCAGTTTCTTTAACCAAAAATGGATATAAAAATAATATGTAGATGTCACGGTTATTGTAAGGATTTATCCTTATTTTAATAGGATAATAATTTTAAAGTTCTTAACTCAGTGCCTGACACATAATAAATACTTTGTATTTGTTAACTATTCAATAGTGGTAGCTGTGGTAGTAGTAAGAATAGTAGTATTGTTATTAAATAAGGTAAAATGCTTTAATATTTAACTTTTTCAAATGCTATTTCCTAAACTGAATAATGAATGTACAAATATTTTATTGAATTGGATTTTATATAATTTCTAGTCACTTTTTCAACGAGTTATGTAACTAAAAGTTCCCATAAAGAAGTAAAACATCTTCTATATTTATTAGCATAAAACTTAAAGGAAAGTTAAAAAAATATATAAACTATTTAGGTATTACTATTCCCTTCTCTTGTCTGAAATTAACATATTGAATTTATGCCACTTTGCAGTAAGCTACAGGAAAAAAAGGCCGTTGTATAGTTATGATGTTTGTTACTTAATTATTATAATAATTACTTGCCAAATGTTTTCATATTTGTTACAGAGAAATTGTAAACACTTAGGATTTGTCTCATAAGCTGATTAAATTTCTATTCTGTATTAAAAACCTTAAGGAATGCAGGTTATATTCTACCTTCAAATATGATTTTTGAAAAGCAGCAAGGTACAAAAATTTAGAAAAGAAGAAAGAAAAGAAAACCAGAGAATCAGGAGAATAGGGCATAGAACCTGCAGCAAATCAATTGACCAAAGAATATGATTTTACTATTTTGTTCAAGGCACTTTGGTAAGAGCTAGAGATACAAAGAAAAGAAAAGAGAAGCTCATAATATAATGAGAGAGGCAACGGGAAAACACTTTGTATGAAGAAATTATAGTATGAAGTGGAAGGAATCAAAAGAAAAGAAAGAGAACAAAGAAAGAAAATGGTAAAAATGCAAATAAGATCAGAATTTGATAGCTCTTTTGTCAGATTTTATCATCTGAACCACCCTAAATACCTGTCTTGTACCTTCTTTGATCTTTGATCATTGTTATGACTTTGTAAAACAAACCAAAGTAAATTCTTTAAAAATAACAATAAAAACATGTAACAAATACATTTTGTTCCACAATTTGTCTTCAATTATCCTTGCTATCCTTTGTTTATTTTGAACTTTTGTACTCAACTCATTACAAATTCTTGGTTCTAGTTGGTCAGTCAATAAGTACTAATTAAGGGCTTACTATGTGTCAGGCACTGTGCTAAGTACTGGGGATACAAAGAAAGGAAAGAACATCTTTACTTTCAAGGATCTCACTGTCTAAATGGAGAGGCAGCACACAAACAACTATATATGCACCAAATATAAATGAGAAATAATGAACAGAGTGAGAACTGTAGAATTAAGAGTTTGAGAAAAGTTTTTGGAATAAAGGGGGATTTGAACTGGAACTTGAAGGAAGCAATGAAAGCAAGGAAGACTGTTGGAAATATAAATTCTGTGAGGCACAGTAATCTTGTTCACATATGAGGTCAACTAGATTAAGTCTGAAATCATCTTGTCATAGATAGAATGGTTCTGAAAATTACTATAGGTTTTTACCACATTGGAAAGTTCTTGTAAGTCAGCATTTTGCTGCAAAAGCCAAAAACAAGTAATGTAATCTTGTGTTTAGTAAGAGGAATGTAGTTCACAGGAATAGATAGTTAATAGTCTTACTATATTTTAACCTTCAGAGACTTCATCTGAAGAATTCTCTTCAGTTCATTATTCCATGGCTCAAGAACAATAATAAGGTGAAGGTTTTCCAAAAGAAGACAACCTGAGTGATAAAGGGTCTTGATTTCATGCATGTCATATGAGGGTAAATTGAAGTAACTGGGGATATTTTCCCTTAAAAATATTGAGAAAAAACATGTTCATTTTTTTCAAGCATTTGAAGGGCTATGTTGTTAAAGAGATAAAATGTGTCTGATATGGCCCAAGAGGACAGAAAAAGGAGTAAATCGTGCCATGTTCCACGTTTATGCGGTCATTTATGATGTTCTTTGCTGAATGAAGCAGTGATACCTGGAGTGTTTAAGGGTTAGCAGTCTGAATTTGAAAGAGGTACTAGCTCATTCAAATTCTCATAAGATGCTGTCTTTTTTATATAATCAACAACAGTTAGAGAAAGAGATAATGTATTGTGCACAACCTGGAGATTACTTTCTCACCTTTTAGGAAAACAACCTGAAAGTCTTGAAAGAAGGAACAATTAGGATCAACATCAGGAAAAACTTCCAATCAGAGCTATGAAAAAATTGAATGGGCTACTTAGAGAGATGAGAGATTCCAGCCCATGGAATGTTGTCAAATGCAAGTTAAGTAATATTTTTTTAGGTTTGTTATGATGGGGATCCCTTTTTAGTATGAATTGGACTCAGCTGCTAAATCCTATTCTAATTTTCAAATTCTGTGATTCCATAATTCTGGGATTATCTTGTAGCTAATGAAAGTGTAACACAGTTTCCTAAATGCAATGTGACCCATTCATTTCCTCTGATTCAATTTTGGACTCAGTTCATGGTCCATTTGTATTATCTCTCCAATATACAATAATTGAGAGGATAAGACCTATCAAAAGACAAACCATCATAATCTAGAGAATTAGCATTCTCTATCATTTTTGTGCATGGGAAAAAATTTGACATTTTTTGAGTTGTTATCTCACACTTTTATGAGGGTCAATAATTCTCCCAGTATTTGATACAATCAATACAATGATTCCCACAAATAAGGACATCTGGAAGTCCTCAATATCTGTGAGACTATGAGTCACTTCTGAGGGTGAATAGTCTTTCCTATCTTCAAAAGCAAATATTTAGGTATCCTTACATGATATTATGTTCATTCAGCGATGTTTTTGTTGTCATTAAGGCATATACAAATCTCTGTGAACCTATTTGAGGTTTTCTTGGCAAATATACTGGAATGCTTTTCCATTTTCTTCTCCAACTCATTTTACAGATGAGGAACTGAGGCAAAGAAAATTAAGCAACTCTCCCATGCCATGTACCTAGAAAGTATCTGAGGCCAGATTTGAACTCAGTAAAGTGACCCTTCCTAACTTGAGGTCAGTTTCTCTATCACCTGATATATCACCTAACTATCCAAAGTAGCAATACTGTTTTTTCTTCCTCATTGAATTTTGGCTCAGTACTACATGTTTTCCCAATAAGTACTAGTATAGTTTTTGATAAATTGATTTGTAACTGTGCAACCGCTACATGACATATACTTTGGATTTGAGATAATATGGGTAATAGTAAGTGATAAAGAGATTGTCAGGCAGCATAGTAGCAGGAAAACTCTATGTGCTCCTCCCATAACCACCTCAAACACCTATAAAATATGACTCAAACAAACTTTAAGGCTACAGAACCCACAAAGTGACAGAGAAAAACAAATCTCCCACTGAAGGCAATCTTGCAGGCATATGGAAAGAGTCCATTTCAGCATGCTGGGAGCAGAGCCAGGCCCACAAGAGCTCACAGAGAGACACAGAGAGACAAAGAGAGAGAATGAGGATTGTTCTCCGACATCAAATACATAAGAAAATAATAAAGTCCTTTGGTAAAAAAGCAAATTTAAGAATACTGGAAAGTATAATTAGTAATAATAATAATAATAAAAACAATAATGAAAATAATAAATATATGAAACAAATTTAATTAAATTACTTCATTATGCACTATGTGATAGAAAAATATGTTTAAAATAGTACTACAGATAGATTTTTTTTTTTTTTTTGCTTTTTGGAGGGCAATTGGGATTAAGTGACTTGCTCAAGATCACACAGCTAGGTTTTTTGTTGGTGTGTGCGTTAAGTGTCTGAGGCCAGATCCAAACTCAGGTCCTTCTGACTCCAGGGCTGACGCTCTACTCACTGCGCTCCTAGCCGCCCCTCAGATAGATATATATTTTTTTTATAACATTAACAAAGATTTTTTTTTTTTTGGAAAATCAATTCTTCTATAAGGAATGAGTATTGTAGAATTAGTGAAGCCAGTCTTTTTGGTCTGCTTATTGGAAGAGACATATCTAGGAATGATTAAAATCTAGGCCAGTAATATACCTTAGGAAAAGAAAAGAATTGGGTGTCAATCCACTATGGCTTTCAGGAGCCTCTATTAATTTTTTCTACTTTTGAATCTTTACTGGGAGTTTTGTTTTCCTTTTTTGGAGGGGAGAAGGTAGGGCAATTGGGGTTAAGTGACTTGCCCAAGGTAACACTGCTACTAAGTGTTAAGTGTCTAAAGTTAAATATGAACTCACATCCTCCTGACTCCAGGGCAGGTCCTCTCTTCACTGTGCCACCTTGCCACCCCTACTGGGAGTTCTAATGAAGCTTAAATTACCATATTTTTAAACATTTCTACTTTATATTTCCATAAAAAGATTACAATATTTTGGTCATATTAATTTAAAACTAGAATAAAAGAATAAAATAGAATAAAAAAATTAATCTAGAATAAAAGAGAAGTAGACAATTTTGAGAGCCTGAAGACATCTTAGTAATAGTATAGTTCAGTCCCTTCAATTTCTACATGGGTAAATTGAGAATAAAATAGGTTAAGTAACTTGTCCAAGCTCATTCCTATGGAGAAAACACCAGGAACATTCCTTAAGGGTAATATTGAATATTTTAAAATTAATATAAACTACAAATATAGAATAGTTTATATATCAATTCTTATGAACAAAGTATAAGAGTGTTGTTAAAGTAAAGGTGTAAAACCATTTTACTTATTATTTTGTAATTATTTCTATTTTGGCCTTTTTGTCCAGGAAGAACATCTCTATGCTGACTAGTGATAAAGAGAGGGGCCTTTCTAGCCCCTCCCCCCATAATAATCATGCACCAAGCCCTTTACTCAGTGAACTCACTACTGTTCTCTCCAATAAGTATAAGATGAATACATACATCTCATTTTTTTTAATAAATGGTACAAGTTGGCTTGGGAATGAAAATGGAATGATTTTCTTTTCTATTCTTTTTTTTTCCAAATGCTTCATTAACTTCTGGTTTATGTCATTCATTTCCACAAGATTTTGAGTTACAATTTTTTCCCCATTTTTCCCCTACCCACGAACACAGAAGAGCAGTCCCACAGGATATCCCTGCTGTGGGCTGCTCAGTGTCCAGCACTTAGCATGATCCAGAGATGTGAATAAGAAATGACCAGGCCATGTGGGTAGTTCAAGGAAGAACCATGAACTCCATTTATTGATTCTCAGGACAATGTTTTTATAGAGCAAGGAGACAAAGGAAGGGAAGGAAGGGATTTCGAGTATGCATATCATTATCTTAGTCTGTCATATCCTGGAAGTATTATGGAAGTAAGGTGTTTTGTTCTCTAGGTGCCAGAAAGTCTTAGGAAAAGTCAGTTACCTCCTTTCCTATACAGTCACATCACAAAGGATGCTCTTTAGAGCTGGCTTCAAGGCCTGAAGCCAAAGCCGCATCATCAAATACATCTGCATAGGAACTGACCACCTAAGAATTCAAATATTTAGGTTTTGAACAACTAAAATTTGGGGGCAGAGCCTTAGATCTAGGCCTCATGTGCCTCTTAATGCAGCCACAGCCATAAATGGATACAATTGGGAGTAGACTTCAAAGCTGAAGCACAATCCTCAAAAGACATCATGTTTAGAAATGGCCACCCAAAGATACCTGAGTGGTTAATCAGATATAAGTCCTGGCTCAGGCCTCTTTCACTCCCAACATTTTTCCCCCTTTTTTAAGGAAAAGTTTAAAGGCATGTAATTCAGTGCCTAACGTTTTAATATTGCATATAATGCAAGGTCCAAATGTACAACATACTATTATAATGATTAATATGGGAAGTAGATGCATAGGGATTTTTTCCATGTATCAATAACTGTTTTTGTAACTCCTACTGGGTCAATCCCAGGGATCTCAGTATGTTCAATATCTTAATAATTTGATTGAAAGCTTTTTATTTCCAAAGTGATATTGAAATTATGCTACATTCCCAGTAAGCGGGCTCTGATTTTGTCCCATGTGGTGTTGGGATGAGAGGAATTCGATAAGCTAGTGGTAACACAAATATATTTGTATTTATAATCATATCTAAGTAACAGTTGAGTTTTTAATGCTTTTAACTCGTGTCTAAGCATAATATTAATTGCTGTAATGAACTGATCTTATACAAAATATCCTTATCATGTTGTGTCTTAAAGGCTGCAGAAACATTTTTTGACAATTCATTAATCTATTGTGCGGTTTAGATTGCAAACACAGCAGTTGTAACCATTAACAATATTAGGTCTGTGAAAACTAACAGGAAATCTGACAAACCTTGCCCCCTCCCCCCTTTTAAAGACAACAGATATCTATATAACCTCGATGTTTGATATCAAGCATAAGTGAAATTAGTTGGAAAAAAGCAAAATAAAGATTGTTCAACAAGATCTCTACTAGATATACATTGAGCAAAAGTAAAATCAATGCAATTGAAAGTTCATTCTTAGATAGGTGTATCCAAAATTACATTGGAGAGGGAGTCTGGTCTTGAGTTTTCAAAGGCAAGGTAACATTCCTTGCAAATTCATTCACAAATGGAGCAGTTTGTATCCCACTTAAAATAGAAGACTGTTGCTGCCATTAAGAAGGAGGCAATTAGTCCTGTGATTTAAAAAGTCCAAAAGTCAGTTCTTAATAGAAAATTAGATATTTCTTGAAGTGCAGGCTTCTCTGAAGTCTGTCATTATGTAATGTTCTATTAGAAGGCTGTATCATTCTGTGAAAAGGTGGGATGCCAAATCATTTCTTCTGGGGTTGTCCTTGAGAGGTTTCCTCTGATCCTCTTCTCTGTTTCTGCATCTGCTAGAACATGCCTGGACATTCTGTGTTGGCATCTTCAGTGGTCGTTCAGTATCTAAAAAATTATAAGCACAACCTCGCTTCTACATAATTAAGGGGCAAGTCTTTTCCATTACTTTATTTGGGAATATATACCTTTTCAAATTGTTATTCTTCTGGTTCATACACTTTTTTAGTGATGCTTCAAAAATTTTAGGGTATATAAGGCAGTAGCTAATTGCCCTTGTGATATATAGGTACAAATTCAAATCACCTTATCATTTTTGTCAATAGGTTTCAGAGGAAGATTGAAATGATTTGCCAGCGTAGGCAAGGGCATTATCAGTTTTTGTTTCTTTTGGAGTACCTAAGAATGAAGAACAATGGAAATGGAGTGAAAAAACAGTTTCTCCTTACATAAGTATAGCTACAGGTATAATCATATAAAATTGAAGGACATTAATTTTGCTCTGTACATATAAAGTAGCCTTATTAAATTAAATAAATAGGAGTTTCCAGTTAAAAAATGATAAAAATGTTTTTTAAGTTTTAAAATTCTTGAATGGAAATATAGTCATTGACTGCTGCCTTTTCATTTCTGAGGAATGTTACAGGGAGAGTCCTCTCCATTATTTAAATATACTATATTATTCTAAAAAAGTCAATTCTTGAAGAAATGGCAACAATAAAAAATTAAGTCAGAGGCTTCTAGTAATATACTGAAAGTTTTCTTTCCCATTTCTCATTCACCTTAAATAGGTACGTGAGTCATAGTTATGATAAATTGTTAAACTTCAACATAAAAAGAACTATAATGCTGACATATGGCTCAAAAAATTAAAGTTTTATATTCAAGAAAACTCAATTTTCACATTCAAATTGTTTAGATTACAAATTTAAACTGTTTGTGATATTACATATGTCACTCAGAATATCAGTATGTACAAATTCTTATGAATGAAAATATTTGGTAGTTGATATTCTCAATTCTTATTTAGTTTTAAACAGCAAAGATATTCCAACCTTTAAAGTTACCAAAACAAAAGTGTATGAGAAAAAAGTGTTCACTTGTCACTTGGATGTATTGTAAGTTTCTAAAGAAGTGACATCCTTTTGCCAAATTACGTTTTAAAATTATAGGATTAATAGAGGTGGAAGAGGGAGAATGTATGTGAAGAATGCATTTTGTGCATGATTTAACTATTTGCCTGGCCTGTTCTCAAGTAAAAGTGAATATCCTTAAATTTTGAATGCAGAGATAAAGGACAAACAAATGTTCCTAAGTTTGTATTGTTAATTTGTAAAGCATTGCCTTGTTGAATGGGCTCAGCCAAAGATGTATGAGAGTAAACATGAGAAATCCAGAAAGGACCTTCTCCACCTCTAACCACTTGTTGCAACTGAAAAAAAAAATAATTGATATAAGTTTTGATTTATTGAGATCTGTCTCAATCTTCCTCACAGTATCAAAATAATATTTACTTTCCATAAAATGTTAAGAAGTTGAAATTGTTCCTTAAAAAGACATATAATAAACAATTCACTCTTTTGTGTAGATGAGAAGGAGTAGAAATAACTTCCATTAGCTATCTGTTTGTTTAGGCCTCAATAAAAGGCCTTATCTGCTTGAAAGAGAGGAGAAATAAGATGTTACTTTGGAAATGACTCATTGTTGATTGGATTGTAAAATTGTATTATCCTTAGTTCCTCCATACACTGTCTATATGATCAGGCCAGGAAGGGTCTGCCTTAATTAGCATTTCAATTTGGGCTTCCATTTAAGGTTACTGAATATGTATAGAGAGGGAGCCTGAAGATTGTTATACATTAACATAGCTACTAATTGAGGGTAAGTAACACTGATTGTTTGTTTTTTGGCTTAGATGAGGGAGATAAATACATTCTTAAGATGTTTTGTTGCCTATGTATGTCCCCAAAGGGACTTCAGGTGTCCTCAGTAAGTTGATTTCTATAGGGCTATTACTATCTATCCTATATACTTGGAACTTCTGAATGGCATTTCAATAATTTTAAATTGTTCTTCTGCTAATTTTGTTAAGATTCAAGGAGAATGGAGGTTTGGTTCTACCCTTAGGGTATTAAATAAGTGAATGAGTTGATGTATTCCTTAGGCAATTTATCTCTCTTAATAATTTTTGAAAATCATTTAAATTTTTCATATTATCTCTTTGAATTACTATATTTTTCAGGCTCAATAATTTTTTTCTCTTATTTTATGTCCTAAATAATTGTATGGGGTGACAACTAAATTTTACGACTAACCCATATTAAGATAAACTAGCCTGAGTGTCTTGAAGTATTTATTGCTAGCTTTACTACTTATATTGAAGTGCAGGACTAGAGTCCTGACTAAGGAACAAAAAGATAAGAGAGCCTAAGTACATCCTAAGAACATCCCAATTAGGGGCAGCTGGGTTACACAAATTTGTGATTCCCATAAGGGTCTAATCATTGTATGGGAAAGAAATTTTCTTAATTGGATGAACCATAAATACCATAAAACAAGAAAGATGACAAAATGTCAATTGAAATTGTGATACAGAATATCTGTATTTTCTTTATCATTAACAGTCCATAACATGGTATATGCCCAGAAAATAATAAAATAAAAAATTTATATTACTCAAGAAAGTACCTCAAATTGAGGGTCCTGAACTTAAGGGATATAAAGTAGGCTTTGTTAACATGAGGACAGGTATTCTCAGAGACAAAGCTGGGTCTCTTGGAATTTATGATCTCTGGATGCCTGTTTTAAATACTACTCCCACCTTTATCTGAGCTCTGGAGTGGCTGACATAGAGCTTTTTATTTTGTAAAATGAGGCAGAGTAGCCTGTCTTATTAATTCAGATTTTAGCCGAAATAAGATATTACATGATTATCAGAGGTCAGTGAGCATTCTCTGTTTTCCTGACTTATTACTTAACAAAAATAATTTAAGTATCACAAAGTGTTTTAGTCAAAGGAGAGAAGAAAAAAATATATAATAAGTGTATCTCAAACAATTAAAAGCTGATCACCGTAATTTTTTTTTACTTTAGTCAATGGGAATCTCTTCAAATGATTTTTAAGTGGTTTGTATAAACTTTTGTACATTTTCTAATTTTAGGTAAAAACATTAAATATTCCAATAAGCTAACATAAAAAGAGTTCATACACTTTACCGATTACTTAGTCTGATCATAGGAATCAGGCCTAAGCAGAAAAAAAAAAAGTAGAAATAAGTGAATATGGTCTTAAATGCTTTTTATCTTAAATAGCAATTTTTACAAATCCCAGCTTAGAGCTAATTAATTACAGTTAATTTTATTCTCATGTAGCTATTAAAAACAATAAGGATCTACTAGGTCTTTTAACATATAGGAGATATTATTTAACATTTTTCTTTCTCAAATTTAACTTATCGTGGTATAATAGTCAATCCTTATTAATCTTTTGCAACTTTTTAGCAAGTTGCCCATTCCCTCTGGGAAGATAAGCAAATCAGTATGTGTTGTACATGTATAGCTATGAAAAACATTACCATAGTAGATATATTGTAAAAGGCTGCTTATAATTTCCTCCCACCCATCCCACCCCCCACCTGGTCCATCCCCTACTTTGATCCTATCCCTCTTCGATATTAGGTACTTCCAACATCCCCTCCCTCCAGAATGCCTTCCCCTCCATCATCCCCCCTCTCATCTCCCTTCCCCCTACTCTCCACCAGGGTGTGATACCAATTTAGTATGTATGTCATTCTCTCCCTGAGGGCTCAGAACTTTTAACATCCCCCACTGTACCTGAGTTACCCCAAGGTAACTGAGATCCCTTTCCCCTCCTTCCTTTGCCCAGTGGGGGAAGGTGATGTTTGCAAGTGTGGGGTAAGATAGAACCCTCTTTTCCTAATCTGATCTAGTATGAAAGAAGTTAATACAATTGTATTGAGGTACCCTGGACTTGAGCAGGGAGAGACTATCCTCCCTTTGTAATTACAAGTAAATGTGTAAGTACCTGGTTTTCTCTATGGCAGATATAAACATTATGAGACAGGATTTAACAGAACTGATAAAGTAATGACTGTTACCAAACAAATTCCTTTCTTCTATCTTTCTAGTTTCAATAAAAATCATATAAAATTTTTGTTTTATCTAACACTGTTTCTCGCTAACAAAGATAATCCAGTCTTTACTATATAACAGAATTTTACCACAACTCAGAAAGACCAAAATAACACAATGATGTTATGATATTAATTGTATTTTCAAATCATAACATGCAAAATTTATTGCTAGAGAATTTAGGCTTTTTACTCCTCTTTTCAGAGTTGCAAAGGTTTTTGTCTCCTCTTTTCAGAGCAGAAAAGTCTGAATTGTTAATTCAGGTTGCCTAATAAGTGTGGGGCAGCATATTCTGCCCCAGAGCTGCTGTTTGTAGGGCCCTTTATCCTATACCCTCCCTTTATCCAGATTGAGGAGGGTTTAAAATCCTTCAGCACTCTCTCCTCTAGTGATGAGAAACTTTTAAATAAAGTTTATCATTTAACCTATAAAGTGAACTTCAGTGATGTCTATTTTTTTTTTAAAGCAAAAGGCTTTTAATGTCCAGGTACAATATGGAAAAGCTGGACAAAGTCCAGTGGCACCAATATTCCAGACTATACTAGAGTTAAAACCCTTTACTCCTAAAGTTTTTCAGATCTTCATATAGTCTAATTTTGCCTTAGTGCCAAATAAAATTAACCTTCAGTTGCATCCTGATACACAACATTTTTCTCTTTAGATGAGGCAGGAGAATGGTTAAATGTTTGCTAGTCTGCCTCTTTAATCTGAGGGCAAAATTCCCTTTTTACTTTTTATTATGATTAATATTATTTTTTAACAGCCTTTCCCACGATCAACCTTGACCAGAGATGGATTGGAGGAAAGGAGGTCCTTAAACCTTAAAACTTCTGTTCACATTTTTCGTGCAAATTTATTTTTTCTAATTTTTATCCTGATATTTTTGTATACTTTTTTGAATTGTTATAAATACTGTATAAAGACAGCTGCATTACACCTTTGTGCCACCTTTTTGTTTGTGCCACCTTTGGCACTTTCATTCCCGATGTTAAATATATCTTTAATATATTCTATAGGAAAAAATGTAGAAATTGAGAAATGCTGGGGTTCCTTCTTTTCCTAGTTTCTTAGTTATCTGTTTTCCTTCTGTATCCCATTTTATTACACCGCCCTTTGGAAACCCAGGGCTACACTGTTCCAAACACACTAAATAAAATTCCTCCAACTGTTCCTTCATAATAACAAACCCTCTTTCTCTCACGACTTTCTTTAATACTTGAAAATATTGTTCCTGATCTTTGAACTGTAATCTACGCCTTTGACCCATGGTGATAGAAAGCTTAAAAGTCCCTGTATCAGCCTGGTGGGATAGAATGACTAAAAATTAATTGAAAAAAGTTCATTTACCCCGTGGCTTGTGATTTCTTGAGCCCCTTCTGCTTGTAAGGGCCATCTCCTCTGTGAACCTTCCTTTCATGTGTCCTGCATGGGTGCCATTTGTCATGGGCTGCAAACTGTCCAGCACTTAGCATGATCTAGAGATGTGAATAAGAAATGACCAGGCCATATGGGTAGATCAAGGAAGAACCATAAACTCCATTTATTGATTCATAGGACAAGGTTTTTATAGAGCAAGGAGACAAAGGAAGGGAAGGAAGAAATTTAAAGCATGCATATCCTGGAAATAGCATGGCAGTAAGGCCTTTTGTTCTCTAGGTGCCAGAAAGTCTTAGGAAAAGTCAATTACCTCCTTTCCTATGCAGTCACATCACAAAGGATGCTCTTTAGAGCTGGCTTCAAGGCCTGAAGCCAAAGCCGCATTATCAAATACATCTGCATAGGAACTGACCACCTAAGAATTCAAATATTTAGGTTTTGAACAACTAAAATTTGGGAGCAGAGCCTTAGATCTAGGCCTCAGATACCTCTTAATGTAGCAGCAGTCATAAATGGATAAAATTGGGAGCAGACTTCAAAGCTGAAGCGCAATACTCAAAAGACATCATGTTTAGAGCTGGCCACCCAAAGATACCTGAGTGCTGAATCAGATATAAGTCCTGGCTCAGGCCTATTTGGCTCACAACATATCCAATCTGCTCTCTACCATCTCTTCTCCCATACCCCCTTCGACTTTTCCAGTAGGGCAAGGTGAATCCCCATGCCCAAATGCCTGCATATCTTATCTCCCAATTATATGTAAAATAGTATTAATAATAGTATTTATATATTTTTAAAACATTTGAATTCAAAACTTCGAATTCCAGATTCATTCCCTTCCTCCCTTTTCTCCCACCCTTACTGGGAAGATAAGCAATTCAGTATATGTGGGTAGCTATGCAAAACATTACCATAGTAGATATATTGTAAAAGGCTGCTTATAATTCCCTCTCCCCTATCTCACCTCCCACCTGGTACCCACCCCCCTTTGATCCTGTCCTTTTTCAAAATTGGGTGCTTCCAATTTCCCTCCCCCCAGCCTGCCTCCCTTTCGTCACTCCCATTCCCCTCCCCCTACTTCCCTATAGGATGAGATATCCCATTTAGTATTTATGTCGTTCTCTCCCTGAGCCAAATTCAATGAGAATAAGGTTTTGCCTTTCTCCCTTCCTTTTCTTCCCCTCCCCTGGAACAACTTTCCCTTGCCTCTTCTACATGAGATAATTTACCACATTCTGTCTCACCACATCTCCTCTTGTTATGTTCCTCTGTCAGCTCTCAGTTTCATCCCTTAAGTATCATCGATTCCCACTAAATTCGACCTGTGCCCTGTATCTATGCATGCCTTTGAACATATATACACACATTTACATATGTATTCATATGCCCATATACTTTTCTTCAGCTATTTTCATACTGAGAAAGGTTTCATCAATTACAGTTATTGTTTTTCCATGTAGGAATGCAAATAGTTCAACTTTGATAAGTTCCTTATGATTCATTTTTGCTGTTTACTTTCTCACGCATATCTTGTTTCTTGTGTCTGAATGTCAACTTTTCTATTCAACTCTGGTTTTTTGCTCAACAATGCTTGAAAGCAGGGTGGCTATGTGGCACAGTGAGTAGAGCACTGGCTCTGGAGTCAGAAGGACCTGAGTTCGGATCCAGCCTCAGACACTTAACACACACAAACAAAAACCTAGCAGTGTGACCTTGGGCAACTTACTTAATCCCATTTGCCCTCCAAAAAAGATAAAAAAGGAAAATAAAAAAAAGAAAGCTTGAAAGTCCTCTATTCCACTGAATGACCATATTTTCCCCCTAAACATGATACTTAATTTTGCTGGGTAGGTAATTTTTGGTTTTAATCCAAGGTCCTTTGCCCTGCAGAATATCTTATTCCATGCCCTTGATCCCTGAGTGTAGAAGTTGCCAGATCCTGCGCTATCCTGATTGTGTTTCCTCAAAATTGAAATTGTTTCTTCCTGGATGCTTGTAATATTCTCTCATTGAACTGGGAATTCTGGAACCTGGCCACAATATTCCTAGTAGTTTTCTTTTGGTTATTCTCAGGAGGGGATCATTGGATTCTTTCAACCTCTATTTTGCCCTCTGGTTCTAAAACATCAGGGCAATTTCCCTTGAGAATTTCTTGAAGTATAATTTCGAGATTCTTTCTTTGATCATGGTTTTCAGATAGTCCAATAATTTTTAGATTATCTCTTCTGGATCTATTTTCCAGGTCAGTGGTTTTTCCCATGAGATATTTCACATTGCCTTCTATTCTTTCATTTGTTTGGATATGTTTAATAGCATCTTGATTTCTCATAAAGTCTCTAGCTTCCATTTGCTCCAGTATAATTCTGAAGGAATGGTTTCCCTCAGTGAGCTTTTGAGATTCTTTTTTCCAGCTGGCAAATTCATCTTTTTAAGGCATTCTTCTCCTCATTGCCTTTTTGAGCCTCTTTTGCCATTTGAGTTAGTCTGTTTTTAAAGTGTTATTTTCCTCAGTCAGGCTGTTGACTCTCATTTCATATTTTTCTGGCATCCTTCTCATTTCTCTTCCCAATTTTCCCCCACTTCTCTTATCTGCTTCTTAAGGTCCCCTAAGGCCTGTAACCAACTCCTATTTTCATTTGGGGCTTTTGGTGCAGTATTTCTGACCTCACAGTCCTCCATGCTTTGATCCTCTTTGCCCCTAAAATAGGAGTCTAATGTTGAATTTTTCCATTTATTTTATTTCATTTGCTTAGGCATGTTGCCACTCAATTACTTGATTTTTGGGCTTGTGGCTACAGTAGTACTCTGCCACCAGCCAGCGGGACCTTCCATCCCAAACTCTGGGGTTTTCTCAACTGCTGAAAGTATTAGTTGTTTGGTCTCTGTGAAGCCTCCACACACTCTGGCAAGCTGGTCATACACCCCCAATATCTCCACCCCAGACTGCAATCCAGATCCAAGAAGGATAAAGCAAGAGCAATTACCCCCCAGACTGATTGTGGAATCCCCCTACAGTTTGCAGGCCAGGAGCTGAAACTGCAGTGTCGCAATGTGTAGCAAGCTGTGCCGGTGCCTCAGCAGCTTTTAGCCCCCAGGTGAAGAAGCTGACCTTCTCTCCCAACCTGCCCAAAAGTCCATAGGGCACTGACCTCTCACTTTGTCCTAGGCATCTATGTGTTGATAATTCTGGATACTCCACAGCTGCTGGTGTTCTGGTGTCCCTTCAGCCATTTGCTGGTCCAGCTGCCCTGGGGCTAAAACCTCTGACTCAAGTAGGACTGGGCTCAGCCCCCAGAGACCTGTGTTGGACACTTCCTTCCAGGCTGCCAGGCTGTCCTCAGCAGGAGGTTAGCTTCTCTGTGTCATTTTTTGGTTTCTGTAGCTCCAGAGGTTGTTCAGATTCCCCCTTCTACATAATTTTGAATTGGTTTGGGCTGGAGCTCTGAGGAAGTGATGTTTCTACTCCTCCATCTTGACTCCACACCCCAAATGATTTTCTATTCACTTGGCCAGGGCAGAGGGAGGTTTTCTTACTTTTAAGAAACTCTAAAGTAAAAATGTATAAAATAGTATTTTAATAAGGATCATCTTTTATTTTTTAAAATATGTTTCCTTCCTTGCATTTTCTCTGAAAACTGAGGCTAAAGTATGTTTTTGTGCTTACAGTGACACAAATAAAAAATAATTGATGAGATATGATACTTTGTTTCATTCACCTGGAAACTAACCTAAAAATGAATTGAGGAGACTAAATGGGTAGTTTCAAAAAAAGTTCCGAATAATAGGGGACAATACCAAAGAGCTTTTCTGGTATCCTCCAAATAGCATGAGCAAGACATAATGCTCTCTACACAGATGGGTGTCTCTGTAGCACAATTATGGGAAAGCATGAAGAAGAGATATATGAGAGAGGCCAGAATAGAATGATGGTAATCTGCATCATTAGAAGAAAGAGTCAAATCAATTTGATCACAGATCCTTTTGAGTAGGCAGATTTCTTGGCCTTAAATCTAGGCTGATATAGAACTCAAATAAATACAGTACGAAGCAGGAAGTGATAAATGCAGAATAAATGCATAAATAAGATAATATGATAAATTTCTCTATGGTTATTATAATTGTGGTTCTGAAAATCATAGTTTTTTTTAACAATTTAGTTGACATCAAAATGTATTTTTAAATATACTTCTTGCATAATAGATGATCATTTTTTAAAAACCATTTTTACCCTCAAATATTATTATAGTAATCTTTTCAGGAAGTAAACATTTCAGTGAATCATTTTAAAGTTGTTCTTTTAATTGCAATGAAAGCATTTCAAGTTCCAAAGTATACAACTCAGAAGAAATCAATAAAAAATTGTATCCCAGATTTTCTTAACTCTCATGGGATCTTATCAAGTCTCATAGTTAATGCAGGCCTTCAGGGCCACGACACAAGCAATGTAGTGTGATCACATGTGGATGTGTGCCGAATTTTGCTGAGTTTCTCAATATATGTGAAATCTCAGATGCCATTTTAATAATATGTTCCTTCTGGGGTGAATCCCAAAGGATTTGTGAAAAGTTTGAAAGGCATTTTTCTTTATTATTTTTGAATGAGCTGGAAACAGTTGGAGCATGGACAGCAATAGAATAAGAAATAAGAGCTCTAAAGGTTAGGCATAATCAAACCTTACTCATCATCTATACAAAATGTAGGTGAATGTAAAAAGCATATATCACTTGCAAAATAAAAAGCCATAGTGTGGGGAAAAGGATATGTGTTTCACTATAACTGATTAAAGAATAGTGTACAAATTACATGGAATACAACAATTAAAAATTAGTAACTCCATTTCCACAATTTTACATTAATATTTTTCTTCTAATTCAGAAATCTATGAGAAAAATTCTCTACTTTCAACATGCTGATGCAACTTACATAGAAATACATCATGGTGAGGTGCAGAGTCAAGATGGAGGAGTATAAACAGGATTTCTGTAGAGCTCTGACTCCTACCTCCTCCAATTCATGTAAAATGTAACTCTAAACAAACTTTGGAGCTACAGAACCAAAAAATGACACAGAGAAGCTAAACTCCCTCTGAGGACAGCCCAGCAGGCCAGAAGAAATTGGCCAGCACAGCATTCTGTGAGCCCGGCCCAGTCCTGCACAAGCCTGAGGTTTTAGACCCAGCATGGCCTGACCAGCCACTGCGTGGAGGGACTTCAGATCACCAGAATGTTGGTGGCTTCCAGAATTATCAACCCATAGATGCCAAGGACAAAGTGAGAAGTAAGTGCATTGTGGACTTTGGAATCCAGTTGTTCAGGAATATGTTTGGCCTTTTTCCCTGGAGGGAGAAGCTACTGAGGAACCACAGTTGTGCAGCAGCCTCCATGTGGCAGCTTCAGCTACTGGCCTGCAGATTGTAGGGGGACTAAACGACCAGTCTGAGGGGTAATTGCTCTTGCTTTAACCTGCTTGCATCTGGGTTATGGTCTAGGCTGGAGGTCCTGGGGTGTGTGACCAGCTTGCCAGATTGTGTGGAGGCTTCAGAGAGGTCACCCAACTAATAGCTGTGGCAGCTGACAAAACCCCAGCAATTGGAATGAAGCTCCCCTGTCTCGTGGTAGAGTCCTATTGTGGCAAAAAGACCAAAAGTCAAGTAATTGAGGGGCAACATAAGCAAATGAGGCAAGCAAAGCAAACAGAGCAATGCAACTTTACACTCCTATTTTGGGGACAAAAAGGATCAAAGCATGGAAGAGCAGGAAGATAGTGAAGTCGTTTAGAATTAGAAAGGAATTTAAATGGAAGCTAGTGACTTTATGAGAAACCAAAATACTATTATATATATCCAAGCAAATGAAAAAATAGAACCTGTACCAAAAGCTTCCAATAAAAATATCAGCTGCTGCTTACATGGCATAGAGGACCATAAGAAGGATTTTGATAAGTGGCTGTAGTCTTTTTGCTAATATTTTATTCAAATTTTTGCACCAATATTCACAAGGAAAATTTCCCTATAATTGTCTTTTTCCATTTTATCTCTTCCTGATTTAGGTATCAGTACCATGTTTGTGTCATAAAAATTATTTGTTAGGACTTCTTCACTAATTTTCCCAAATAGTTTGTAGAGTATTGGAATCAATAATCCTTTAATGTTTGATAGAATTCACTAGTAAATCCATCTGTCCCTGGAGATTTTTTCCTAGGCAGATCACTCATGGCTTGTTCAATTTCTTTCCCTTAGGCAGGGTTATTTAAGTAATTTACTTCCTCTTCACTTAATCTGGCCAACTTAATTTGTTTATAAATATTCATACATTTCACTAAAATTGTCAAATTTGTGCTCACATAATTTGGCAAAATAATTCCTAATTATTGTTTTAATTTCCTCTTCATTGGAGGTAGATTCACCCTTTTCATTTTTGATACTAATAATTTGGTTTTCTTCTTTCTTTCTTTTATCATATTGGCTAAGGGTCTATAAATTTTATTGTTTTTTAAAAATTATTTTTCACAAAACCAGCTCTTGGTTTATTTATTAATTCAATAGTTGTCTTGATTTTAATTTTATTAATCTCTCCTTTGGTTATCATTATTGATGATTTAGTATTTAATTGAAGATTTTCAATTTGTTTTTTCTAGCTTTTTCATTTGCATGCCCATTTCATTGACCTTCCTTTTCTCTAGTTTATTCTAGTTTATTTATTCAGAGATATAAAACTTCCCCTAACAACCACCTTTGCTTCATCCCACAAATTTTGGTATGTTGTCTCATTACTGTCATTCTCTTGAATGAAGTTACTGATTGTTTCTTTCTTTTTTTTTTTTTTAAAGAAAAAGATCATTTAGTTTGCTTCCATCAGGATTCAGGCTCAGTTCTTTCTAGTTATATCTCCTGATGGCGCATTTTTCTCACTTTCTTGAGTCATTCGGGATTAACTTATATCACTGCATTGCTGAGAAGAATCCAGTCTGTCATAGTTGGTCATCACAGATATGGTATGTCTGTGATTGTATACAAATTTCTTCTGATTCTGCTCTTCTCGCTCAGCATCAGTTTGTATAAGTCTCTCCAGGTAATTATGAAATCCGTCATCTCCTCGTTTCTTATAGCACAGTAATATTCCATTACATTCATATACAACAACTTGTTTAGCCATTCCCCAATTGATGGGCACCCCTTTAGTTTCCAATTCTTTGCAACCACAAAAAGGGCTGCTAAAATATTTTTGTACATATGGGTCTTCCTCCCACTTCTATGATCTCTTTGGGATATAACCCTAGAAGTGGTATTGTTGGGTCAAACGTTATGAAATTATTTATAATCCTTTGGGCATAATTCCAGATTGCTCTCCAGAATGGTTGGATAAGTTCACAACTCCACCAGCAATGTATTAGTGTTCCAATTTGTCCACATCCTCTCCAGCATTTGTCACTTTCTTGTTTTGTCATCTTAGCCGATCTGACTGGAGGGATGTGGTATCTCAGAGTTGTTTTGATTTGCATTTCTCTAATAGTGATTTAGAGCATTTCTTCATATGCTTATAGATATCTTTAATTTCTTTCTCTGAAAATTTCCTGTTCATATCCTTTGACCATTTCTCAATTGGGGAATGACTTGTATTCATATAGATTTGGCTCAATTCTCTATAAATTTTAGAAATGAGTCCTTTATCAGAGACACAGGTTGTAAAAATTCTTTCCCAATTTCCCACCTCCCTCTTGATCTTGCTTACATTGGCTTTGTTTGTGCAGAAGCTTTTCAATTTAATGTAATCAAAATTATCCATTTTGCATTTTATAATGCTCGCTAATTCTTGTTTGGTCCTAAAATCTTCCCCTCTCCACAGATCTGTCAGGTAAACTATTCCTTGCTTTCCCAAATTTCTTATAGTATCATCCTGTACACCTAGATCATGCACCCATTTATACTTGATTTTGGTATATGGTGTAAGATAGTGATCTATGCCCAGTTTCTGCCATACTGTATTCCAGTTTTCCCATCAATTTTTGTCAAATAGTGCATTCTTATCCCAAAAACTGGGGTCTTTTGATTTATCGAACAATAGATTACTATATTCATTAACTGCTAAGTCTCCTGTGCCTAATCTATTCCATTGATCCACTACTCTACACCTCTGCCAGTACCAAGCAGTTTTGATGACTGCTGCTGTATAATACAGATTAACATCTGGCATAGCTAGTCCACCTTCCCTAGCATTTCTTTTCATTAATTCCCTTGAAATTCTAGACTGTTTGTTTTTCCAGATAAATTTTGTTATTATTTTGTCTAACTCTACAAAGTAGTTTTTTGGTAAACTGATTGGTATGGCACTAAATATATAGCTTAGTTTGGGTAAAATTGTCATTTTCATTATATTAGCTCGACCCAGCCACGAGCAATTGATATTTTTCTAACTATTTAGACCTGTTTTTATTTGTGTGAGAAGTGTTTTATACTTGTGATCATATAGATTCTGGGTTTGTTTTGGCAAGTAGATTCCCAAATATTTTATAATGTCTACAGTGACTTTAAATGGGATTTCTCTTTCTATCTCTTGCTGTTGAGTTTTATTAGAGATGTACAGGAATGCTGAGGATTTATGTGGGTTTATTTTATATCCTGCAACTTTGCCACATTTATTTATTGTCTCAAGTAGTTTTTTACTTGATTCTCTAGGATTCTCTAAGAATATCATCATATCATCTGCAAAGAGTGACAGCTTGGTCACTTCTTTGCCTAATTTGATTCCTTTGATTTCTTTTTCTTCTCTAATTGCTACTGCTAGTGTTTCTCGTACCAGATTGAATAAGAGGGGTGATAGTGGACACCCTTGTTTCACTCCTGATCTTATTGGAAAGGCTTCTAGTTTATCCTCATTGCATATAATACTTGCTGATGGTTTTAAATAGATGCTATCAACTATTTTAAGGAAGGCTCCATTTATTCCTATACTTTCTAGTGTTTTTATGTGGTTTCTGCTAGTTTTATTGTCGATATGCTCAATTATACTGATGGTTTTCCTAATATTAAACCATCCTTGCATTCCTGGAATGAATCCTACCTGATCAGGATGTATTATTTTTGTGATAAGTTGTTGGAGTATTTTGGCTAATATTTTATTTAGAATTTTTGCGTCTAAATTCATGAGGGAGATTGGTCTATAATTTTCTTTCTCTGTTTTATCTCTTCCTGATTTAGGAATCAGTACCATATTTGTGTCATAGAAAGAGTTTGGTAGGACTCCTTCTTCACTAATTTTCCCCAATAGTTTGTAGAGTATTGGAATCAATTGTTCTTTAAATGTTTGATAGAATTCACTGGTGAACCCATCTGGCCCTGGAGATTTTTTCCTAGGGAGTTCATTGATGGCTTGTTTGATTTCTTTTTCTGAGATGGGGTTATTTAGGTAATTCACTTCCTCTTCAGTTAATCTGGGCAACTTGTGATTTTGTAAATATTCATCCATTTCACTAAGATTGTCATGTTTATATGCATACAATTTGGGAAAATAATTCCTCATTATTTTTTTGATTTCCTCTTCATTAGAGGTAGATTCACCCTTTTTATTTTTGATACTCATAATTTGGTTTTCTTCTTTCTTTTTTTTTATCATGTTGACTAAAGGTCTATCAATTTTGTTGATTTTTT
Organism: Gymnobelideus leadbeateri; assembly: GCA_011680675.1. NCBI lineage: Eukaryota > Metazoa > Chordata > Mammalia > Diprotodontia > Petauridae > Gymnobelideus > Gymnobelideus leadbeateri. Next base: position 24,578 of record WOXC01008571.1, read on the forward strand.
CATAAAACCAGCTCTTAGTTTTATTTATTAATTCAATAGTTTTCTTAATTTCAATTTTATTAATCTCTCCCTTGGTTTTCAGTATTTCCGATTTAGTACTAAATTGGGGATTTTCAATTTGTTCTTTTTCTAACTTTTTCAATTGCATGTCCAGTTCATTGACCTCTCTTCTCTCTGCTTTAATTAAGTATGCACTCAGGGATTTAAAACTTCCCCTGAGAACTGCCTTTAGTGCATCCCACAAATTTTGGTATGTTTTCTCATTATTATCATTCTCTTGAATGAAATTATTGATTGTCTCTATAATTTCTTGTTTGACCCACCAATTTTTTAGGATTAAATAGTTTAATTTCCAATTAGTTTTTAGTCTATCTTTCCCTGGCCCTTTATTGCATATAATATTTATTGCATCATGATCTAAGAATGATGCACTTAAGATTTCTGCCTTTCTGCACTGGATTGTGAGGTTTTTATGCCCTAGTACATGGTCTGTTTTTGAGTGTGTACCATGCACTGCTGAGAAGAAAGTAAATTCCTTTTTATCCCCATTCAGTTTTCTCCAGAGATCCATCATATCTAGTCTCTCTAAGATTCTATTCACCTCCTTAACGTCTTTCTTGTTTATTTTGAGGTTAGATTTATCGAGTTCAGAGAGGGGGAGATTAAGGTCCCCCACTAGTATAGTTTTGCTATCTATTTCTTCCTCTAATTCCTTTAACTTCTCCTCTAGGAATTTGGCTGCTATACCACTGGGTGCATATATATTAAGTAGTGATATTGCTTCATTCTCAATGGTGCCTTTTAGTAGGATATAGTTTCCTTCCTTATCTCTTTTAATTAGATCTATTTTTGCTTTTGCTTTATCTGAGATAAGTATTGCTACCCCTGCTTTTTTGACTTTAGCTGAGGCATAATAAATTTTACTCCAACCTTTTACCTTTACCCTGTGGGTATCCCTTTGTTTCAAATGTGTTTCTTGAAGACAGCATATTGTAGGATTATGGTTTTTAATCCATTCTGCTATCCGCCTCTGTTTTATGGGAGAGTTCATCCCATTCACATTCACAGTAATGATGACTATCTGTCTCTTCCCCTCCATCCTATTCCCTCCCCTGTTTATGTTTTTGTTTCTTCCTTCTCCCTTCCCCTCCTTGAGTTTTCCCTTTTGACCACCCCCTCCCTCAGTGTTTCAACCCAGTGACCCCCCCTTCTTAACCTACCCTCTCCCCTTACTACTATTTCCCTCCCTTCTAATCTCTCTCTTTAGTCTCCTTTTCACCCTCCCCTTACCCTCCCACTATCTATAGGACATAAAAAAATTTTATACTTATCAGAGTTAATTACTCCCCATTTGATTCCAAAACAATGAGAGTAAATTTCAAACAGTGCTCCTCTCCCTCCCTCCTTTTCCTCTATTTAACAAATTTATGTGTCTACTCACGTTAGATTCTTAAACTTCACTTATTAATTTGATCCTTCTTTGAACCAGAACCAGTGAGAATAGTGTTTAAATGATGTTCTTCTCCCTCTTTCTTTCCCCTCTTCTATAGTGTGTTTTGATGCCTCTTCAGATGGCATATTTACCTTTTCCTAGCTCATCCTTTCCTTTTTCCCATTACACTACCTTTGATCCCCTTAATAGTCTTTTTTTTTAGACTCCATGTTAGTGCATTCATACCCACACCCTCTAAGTATAACCCTTTTGAAGGTCATGATAATCATAAAGATTTCGAATATTGACAGTTATCAGCTCCACATATATGGATGTGAACATTTTGCTCTTGTTGCATCCCAAGTAATGAGCATGTATTTGTGGGTGTGGGTGTGTGCACTTCTGCATGTGTGAGTCTATGTTACCTTTGTTTACCTTTTTATGTCCTTCTGGAGTCTTGTAATTGGAGATCAAATTTTCCATTGAGCTCTGGCTTTTTCATCAGGAAGGTCTGGAAGTCCCTTACTTCATTAAACGTCTATCTCCTTGCCTGAAAGATTATGCTCAGTTTTGCCGGGTAGTTAATCCTTGGTTGTAGTCCTAGCTCTCTTGCCCTACAAAATATCAAATTCCAGTCCCTCCGCTCTTTTAGGGTAGAAGCTGCTAGGTCCTGTGTGATCCCAACTGTAGTTCCTCGATTTTTGAATTGTTTCTTTTTGGCTACTTGTAGAATTTTTTCTTTAATCTTGTAATTCTGGAATTTGGCTACTATATTTCTTGGAGTTTTCAGTTTGGGATCTCTCTCAGGAGGAGTCCGGTGAATTCTATCCATAGCTATTTTATCTTCTGATTCCAGGACCTCAGGACAGTTTTCTTTGACAATCTCTTGGAGGATGTTGTCTAGACTGCTTTTGTCCTCATAACTTTCTGGTAGACCAATAATTCTTAAGTTGTCTCTCCTGGATCTGTTCTCTAGGTCAGTTATTTTTCCAGTGAGATATTTTACATTTTCTTCCAATTTTTCTATCGTCTTGGTTTTTTTTTTTTTATTGACTCCTGCTGCATCATAGAGTTCTGAGTTTCAGTTTGATTGTATCTAATTTTTAGCGAATTATGGTCTTCACTTAGTTTTTGAAGTTCCTTTTTTAGGGAGGTATTTTCTTTTTCCAAGTTGGTCACTGCCTCCCTGATTTGGTCTTTAAAATTTTTCTTAAGCTCCTCCAGGAATGCTATTTGGGCTTGAGACCAGATCATGTTTCCTTCTGTGGTCTCTGGTGTGGGCAGAGAGTCTATATTGTCCTGTGTGTTTTGTTGTTCTTGCCCTGCATAGTATGCTCGAATAGACTTTCTTGCCTTCCCCTTCTCCTTTTCAGCTTCCTTCCTTCCCATTGTGACTTCCTGTTTCTTAGTTTCTCAGGCTATGAGTTTGGGGCCTGATCCTTGACTTTGAATACCTCTGGGTGGCTAGTTTATGGCTAAGTCAGGGAAGTCAGAGAGGAATGTAGATGTGTAGGTGGGGATGAGTCTGACCACTTCAGATTTCTGCCTCTATACCCCTGGGCTATAAGTAGGCTTTTGTTGGTGAGGTGTGGTGGGGCTTGTTGCGACCCCTCCCTCTCTTCTCTTCAGATTCCTGGCTGTCTCAGTTACACCCCTTCTTGGAGATTCTCAAGCCTGAGGCTATTTCCATTAACTTGGGATTTCAATCTGGGTGGGAGACTTATCTTTGGGTTTTCTGCTTCATGAAGGAGGGATGGGAGGATCTGAGCAGCTAGAATTTACTTTGTCATTCCAGCCCCTGTATTATACAGGCAGGCAGTTTCTAAACTTCCTGGCTGGGGGCTGAATGCAGCCTGAGAAACCACTCTCTCCACTGGGGGCCCGACTCTCCTACCTGGCTCTAATGATCCGTTACCTCTGTGAGATGACTGTGATTCGTCTTTGGTAAGTCTGCAGGCTGGGGCTTTTTCTCTCTCTGGTGTAGTCTGCTTGTCTCCCCTTAGGCTTTGAGCTGTGCAGACCCCACTCACTCTGCGCTCGACCTGTGCGGACACACTGGGCAACCTCCTGGTCTGGATTCTGCCACTCTCTGTCTTCCAGTGCGCTCTGTCACTCCAGAATCCGCTCAGATTCACCCTTTGATAACTTAGTGACCGAGGAGCTCAGTGAGGTTACTGCTTCCTTTCTGCCATCTTGGCTCCGCCCCCCCTGATTGTTTCTATGATTTCTTGTTTGATCCAATCATTCCTTAGGATTAAATTGTTTAGTTTCTAATTAGTTTTAGTCTTACTTTCCATGGTCCTTTATTGCATATGATTTTTATTGTATAATGATCTGATAATGATGCATTTAATATTTCTGCTTTTCTGCACTAAATTGTGATAGTTTTATGGCCTAGTAAGTGGCAATTTTTGGGTATGTGCCATGTACTGCTGAGAAGAAGATATATTCCTTTTTTTATCCCCATACAGTTTTCTCCAGAGATCTATCCTACCTACCCTCTCTAAAATTCTATTTACCTCCTCAATTTCTTCCTTGTTAATTTTGAGGTTGGATTTATCAAGTTTAAAGAGGGGAAGATTAAGGTCCCCCACTAGTATAGTTTTGCTATCCATTTCTTCCTTTAATTCCCTTACCTTCTCCTCTCAGAATTTGTATGCTATACCACTTGGTGCCTATATGTAAAGTAATGAAATTGCTGCATTCTCAATGATGCATTTTAGGAACATAAAGTTTCCCTCCTTATCTCTTTTAATTGGATCAATTTTTGCTTTTACTTTATCTGAGATAAGGATTGCTACCTCTGCTTTTTTTTCTTTTTACTTTAGCTGAGGCATGATATATTTTACTCCAGCCTTTTGCCTTTACCCTGTGTATCCCTCTGTTTCAGATGTGTTTCTTGTAAACAGCATATTGTAGGTTTATGGTTTTTAATCCATTCTGGGATCTGCCTACGTTTTATGGCAGAGATCATTCCATTCACATTCGCAGTTATTATTGCTATCTCTTTTTTTCCCTCCATCCTATTCCCTTCCTTGTTTATGCTTATATTTTTCTCCCCTTCCCCCTTCCCCTCCTTAATAACCCAAGGAAAATAATTAACTAAAAATTAGACTCAGTAGAATAGAAGCTAAGGTCTCTACAATGCATCAAGTCATTTAAGCAAAACATGGAGATAGAAAAATTGGAAGAAAGGGTAAAATATCTGACTGGAAAAACAACTGACCTGTAGAACAGATCCAGTCAACCTAAGAATTATTGGTCTACCAGAAAGCCATGATGAAAACAGCAACCTGGAAAACATCCTGCAAGAGACTGTAAAAAAAAAAAAATCTGTCCTGAACCGCTAGAATCAGAGGGTAAAATAGTTATTGAAAGAATTCACCAGACTCCAGCTGAGAGAGATCCCAAATTGAAAACTCCAAGAAATATAGTAGCCAAATTCCAGAATTGCAAGGTCAAGGAGACAATACTGCTAGCAGCCAAAAAGAAACAATTCAAATATTGTGGAACGACAGTCAGGATTACCCAGGACCTAGCAACTTCTACATTAAAAGACTGGAGGGGGTGCAGCTAGGTGTCACAGTGAATAGAGTGCTGGCCCTGGAGCCAGAAGGACCTGAGTTCAGATCCGGCCTCAGACACTTAACATACACAAACAAAAAAACCTAGCCATGTGACCTTGGGCAAGTTACTTAACCCCAATTGCCTTCCAAAAAGCAAAAAAAAAAAAGACTGGAGGGAATGGAATTTGATATTTCGTAAGACAAAAGAGCTAGGACTGCAACAAAAGATCAACTACCTGGCAAAACTGAGCACAAATTTTCAGGCAAGGAGATGGTCATTTAATGAAATGAGGAACTTCCATACTTTCCTGATGAAAAAGTCAGAGGGTCAGTGGAAAACTTGATTTCCAATTACAAGACTCAAGAAAGACATGAGAAGGTAAACAAGGAAAACACACACTCACACACACAGACACACACAGACACACACACACTCATGTACACATGCACATAACTTGGGATGCAATAAGAAGAAATTGTTTACATCCATATATGAGAAGCAGATACCTGTCAACATTGTAATTTATATGATTATTGCAACATTTAAAAGGGATATACATAGATAGAGGGTGTGGGTATAAATGAACTGATGATAATAATGATGATGATAAAAATCTGATGATAAAACACCTTATTAAGGGGTTCAAAGGGATTGTAATGGGAGGAAGGGAAAGGATAAGGAAGAAAAAGGTAAATTATTTTACAGGAAGAGGCATAAAAACATCCTATATTAGAGGGGAAGGAGAGAGGGAGATGAACATCATATGAACTTTATTCTCATTGGTTCTGGTTCAAAAAGGGATCAATATAATCAGTTAAGTTTAAGATTTTAACATGAAAAGACACAAAAACTCATTATAATAGAGGGAAGGGAGGGAGGCAGAGGAGCAGTGTATGAAATTTACTCTAATTGGTTTGGGGTCAAGGAAGGAATAACATACTCTGATAAGTACAAAAATCCATTGTGCCCTATAGGCAGTAGGAGGGTTAAGGGAGGGATAAAAAGGGGGGTGCTTAGAAGGAAGGGAAATAGTAGCAAGGGGAAAGGGTACGTAAAAGGGGGGGGTCACAGGGAGGGAATACTGAAGGACGAAGTGGTTAAAAGGAAAACCCTTAAGGAAGGGAAGAGAGAAGGAAAAAACAAAACCACAAACAAGGGAGTGAATAGGATGGAAGAAAAGACACAGATAGTAATCATAGCTGTTAATGTGAATGGGATGAACTCTCACATAAAATGGAGGCAAATAGCAGAAAGGATTAAAAAGCATAATCCTACAATATACTGCCTACAAGAAACACATTTGAAACAAGGGGATATGAACATGGTAAAGGTAAAAGGCTGGAGTAGAATATAATATGCTTCATCTAAAGTAAAAATAAAAGTAGGGGTAGGGATCATTATCTCAGATAAAGCAAAAGCAAAAATAGATTTAATTAAAAGAGATAAAGAAGGAAACCATATCCTGCTAAAAGGCACCAGTGAGGATGAAGCAATATCATTACTTAACCTATATGCATCAAGTGGTATAGTGTACAAATACCTAGAGAAGAAGTTAAGGGAATTAGAGGAAGAAAATATAGCAAAACTATACTAGTGGGGTCCTCAACCTCCCCTTCTATTAACTTGATATATCTAACCTCAAAATAAAGAAGAAGTTAAGGAAACAAATAGAATTTTAGAGATGCTATATTAGAAAGATCTCTGGAGAAACTGAATGGGGATAAAAAGGAATATACCTTCTTTTCAGCAGTACATATAACATACACAAAAATCAACCATATACTAGGGCATAAAATCCTCCCAATTCAGTGCAGAATGGCAGAAATATTAAATACATCATTCTCAGATCATGATGCAATAAAATCATAAGCAAAAAAGGCCTATGGAATGATAGACTAAAAACTAATTGGAAACTAAATAATTTAATCCTAAAATGATTGGATCAAATAAGAAATTATAGAAACATTCAAGAACTTCATTCAAGAGAATGATAAGAATGAGACAACATACCAAAATTTGTGGGATGCAGCAAAAGCAGGTCTTAGGGGAAATTTCATATCCCTGAATGCATACATGAATAATATAGAGCAAATGAAGGGTCAATAAGTTCGGTATGAAACTGAAAATGCTAGAAAAAGAACAAATTGAAAATTCACAATTAAATACTAAATTAGAAACAATGAAAAACAAATAGATTAATAAAATTGAATTTAAGAAAACTATTGAATTAAAAGTTAAAACTGAGTTAGTTTTATGAAAAATAAAAGTGATAGACCTTTATTCAATATGATAAAAAAAATGGAAAGGAGAAAACCAAATTACAAGTACCAAAAAAAGCAAAGGATACATCTACCTCCAATGAAGAGGAAATTAAAGCAACAATTAGGAATTATTTTGCCAAATTGTATATGCATAAATTTGACAATTTTAGTGAAATGGATGAATATTTACAATGATATGAGTTGCCCAGATTAACTGAAGAGCAGGTAAATTAATTAAATAATCCCATCTCAGAAAAAGAAATTAAAAAAAAAAAACTCAAGCGCCAGATGGATTTACTAGCAAATTCTATCAAACATTTAAAGAACTATTGATTCTAATACTCTACAAACAATTTGGGAAAATTTGAAGAGAGAATTCTACCCAATACTTTTTATGACACAAATATGGTACTAAAACCTAAATCAAGAAGAGCCAAAATGGAGAAAGAAAATTATAAACCAATTTCCATCATGAATACAGGTGCAAAATTTTTAAATAACATATAAGCAAAAAGACTACAGCAACTTATCACAAGAATGATAAATTTTGATCAGGTAGGATTCATTCCAGGAATACAATGATGCCTTAATATTGGAAAAGCATCATTATAATTGATCATGTCAACAATAAAACTAGCAGAAACCACATGATCCTCTCAAATGATGCAGAGTAGGCTTTTGACAAATTATCACACCCATTCCTTTTAAAAACAATGGTAAGTATTTGAATAAATGAAGTCTTCCTTAAAATAACAAGTAGCATTTATTTAAAGCCATCTGCAAGTATTAGATACAATGGGGATAAGCTAGAAGCATTTCCAATAAGATCAGGGGTGAAATAAGGGTGTCTACTATCACCACTCTTTTTCAGTATGGTACTAGAACTAGTAGCAATTAGAGAAGAAAAAGAAATCAAAGGTATAAAATTAGGCAAAGAAAAGATGAAGCTATCACTTTTTGCAGATGATATGATGATATACTTAGAGAATCCTATAGAATCAAGCAAAAAATACTTGAGGCTATAAATAAATTTGACAAAGTTGCAGGATATAAAATAAACCCATATAAATCCTAAGCATTCCTATATATTCCTTATGAAATCCAACAGCAAAAGATAGAAAGAGAAATCTCATTTTAAGTTACTGTAGACAAAATAAAATATTTGGGAATCTATCTGCCAAAACAAGTCGAGGACCTATATGAACACAATTACAAAAGTACTTTTCACACAAATAAAGTCAGATCTAACTAATTGGAAAAATATCAATTGCTAGTGTGTGGGTAGAGCTAATATAATAAAAATTACAATTTTACCTAGATTAAACTGCATATTTAGTGCCATAGAAATCAACCTACCAAAAATTACTTCATAGAGGTAGAAAAAACAGTAACAAAATTCATTTGGAAGAACAAAAGTTTCATAATATCAAGGAAATTAATGAAAGTAAATGCTAGTGAACGTGGTCTATCCTCACCAGATTTTAATCTTTATTATAAAGCAGCAGTCATCAAAATTACTTGGTACTGGCTGAGGAATAGAATAGCAGATCAATGGAATAGATTGTGTACATGAGACTCAGTGGTCAATGACTATAGTAATCCACTCTTTGATAAACACAAAGACCCCAGGTTTTGTGATAAGAACTCTGTATTTGACAAAATCTACTGGGAAAACTGGAATATAATATGGCAGAAACTGGGCATAGACCAATATACAACATATACCAAAATCAAGTCTAAATAGGTGTACAATCAAGGTATAAAGGCTGATACTGTAAGTAATCTGGGAAAGCAAGGAATAGTTTACCTGTAAGATTTATGGAGAGGGGAACATTCTCTGACCAAACAAGAATTAGACAGCATTATAAAATGCAAGATGGATAATTTTGATTTCATTAAATTGAAAAGTTTCTGTACAAACAAAGCTAATGTAATCAAGATTAATATGGAAGCAGAAAATTGGGAAATAATTTTTACAAACAATGTCTCTTATAACGGCCTTGTTTCTAAAATATACAGAGAATTAAGTCAAAACTATAAGAAAACAAGTCATTCCCCAATTGATAAATGGTCAAATGATATGTACAGGTAGTTTTCAGAAGAAGAAATTAAAGATATCTATAAGCATATGAAAAAAATGCTCTAAATCGCTATTGGTTGGGGAAATGAAAATCAAAGCAACTCTGAAGTACCACACCTCACCAGTCAGATTGGCTTAGATGACAAAACAGTAAAAAGACAAATGCTGGAGTGGATGTGGAAAAATTAGAATACTAATGCATTGATGGTGGAGTTGTGAACTGATTCAACCATTCTGGAGAGCAATCTGGAACTATGCCCAAAGGGCTATAAGTAATTTCAGACCCTTTGACCCAGCAATACCACTTCTATGGTTGTATCCCAAAGAGATCATAGAAGTGTGAGGAAAAATTGTATGTACAAAAATATTTATAGTGGCACTCTTTTGATGGCAAAGACTTGGAAATTAAGGGCATACCCATCAATTGGTGAATGGCTAAACATTTGCTGCTATTAATGGAATGGAATACTATTGTGCTATAAGAAATGAGGAGCAGATGGACTTCATATTTACCTGGAGAAGCTTACATGAACTGATGCTGAGTGAGAAGAGCAGAACCAGAAAAAAATTTGTAAACAATTACAGACACAAAGTATGTGTGATGACCAACTTTGATAGACTGGACTCTTCTCAGCATTGCAGGATTTTAAGGCAACTACAAAAGACTCGGGATGGAGAGAGATATCTACATCCAGAGAAATAACTAGAAAGAACAGAGTTTGAATGCAGATTGAAGCAAATTACCTGCTTTCTTTCTTTTTCTTGTTTGGTTTTGTTTCCTCTTTTCCATTATTCATTCAATCCCATACAATCCTTCTTTCTAACCTGATTCATGTCTATTAAGAAAGTGTTTGCAGATCCTATATTTAATTGCATGTTGCTTTGGGCAGGGGGAGGGGAAAGAGAGGGAGAGAAACTTTGAAACTCAAGGTATTTGGAACTGAATCTTGTAAACTTGTAAACTAAATCTTATAATCTGAATCATGTAAACAAATTAATAAAGTTTAAAAATAAAATTTCAAATGGTATTTTAGCTCAGGTAGTGAAAATGCTTTATATTTATAGAATTCACATTTTAAAGTACTGTTTGGTTGATTTTCAGTGCCATTTAAAATGATCTGCATTATTTCTCAATCTCTTGAAATATTACTTGACTCTACAATGTATAGTGCTTCCTCTGCAAATTATTCATAAGTTGTCTTTAACTTATTTTAACATAAGGAGTTATGTTTTTGGTTAAATGTTACCTTACAAATATCCAGTGACTAATCAAAATGTGAGCATCTTTTACACATTAACTAAATCATTTACTTAGTTGTCCAAAGAACTCAACAAATATATATTACATATACCTTAAGAATTCTTACATATACTTGAAGAATTCAAGTTGGGGGAGGAGGCTAATACAAAAATATTAGAATGCCCAGTTCATTTCATACAATCAATCTTGTAAAAAACAGCAACAAAAAACCTGTTCAAATTAGACATATGGTCAGTCAATATTTCTACCTTACCATTTAATGTGTTATAATTTTATAAATGTCTTTGATAAGTGATCCCAGTTTTTATGCTACTTTAGCTTTCATTCCTTTGCATTATTTTGACTTCACAAATATATAATTTTCAATAGCTGATACATATGGCAAAGACAAATGTGCAAGTCAAGTATGATGTTTTTGTCTTATCTCTTAGAAATTTCATGATTTTGATAAGATGTAGAAAAACTGATTCTCCTGTCATATCTATGAAAATTCAAATATGAAAAGGATCAATTACTTTGGTTGCATAGAGAAATCTAAGTGTGGGGACTCTATCAGTCATCACACATTCTCAATTCATTTGTGATTCACTGCACAATTTCTGAGAATTTTCAGAATTACATTCAATTTTAATTTGTCCAGTGCCATAGAATCAGTAAATTTCAGAGATGCATGTCTTTCTAATTTGGAGCCTGACATTCCTATGTTGTTTCTACAAGTCTACTTAAGGATACTCAATATGGCATTTTACAAATGAGGGATAAATCAGTAAATTATTCATACAGGGCTATGTAAATTAATGCATTTGAATGGCCAATAATTATTAGAGGTAGTGTGGCATAATGAAACATGATAGATATGAAGTCAGAGGCCTTCAGATCAAATTCTGACTTTACTAGTTCTTTCACATGAGACCCTATAAAAAACAATTAATTTTTTTAGTTTATTTTTTAATTTCCATCTTAAAAAATAAAATTGACCTTTAAGATATTCTTGAGTTATAAATCTGTGATTTATAACAAATGAACATCTATGTTTTTTGTAGATATATATATTCTATCCTATATGATATATATGTATATGCATATATATCATATAGGATAGCATATATATACATATCTCAATATATATATCATATCATATATGCTATCAATGAACATGTATGACACTCATTTTCATACTTCACCAAAAATACAATCAAATAGTGTTATTCTCTACATGAAAGACAACATTAGAGCAAATCAATGTCTTCTGTTAAAGAGCAAGAAATAAATCCTCTTTGTAACATCCCTAAATAATGTTGGAAAACAAAAGGTATATATTTGAAGAAGGAATTAGCCCATATACTGTATCATAAATATTAGTACCCTAAAAGAACATTTTTTGAACTGTTCATCTTTAAAAACAAAACCAAAACAACACATTTTTCATTCAAACACCTTTATCCTTCATATTGACCTTTCCAAAAAAGTTAATTAAACCTCTAAACACTTTCAAGTCACTTAAAGCTCAGAAGACCTGCAATTCCAATGTTTAGCATTCTGAGTCTATATTCACTAAAATAGATCACATGACAGCCCTCCAAATCCCTTTTGTAACAACTTTTTTTGAGTGTATTAGAATATTCACTGGTAAAACATTTTGATAACCTTTTCTCACACAAGAAAGAGCCCATAAGGAGATGTAGTCTCTAAATCATAGTATGTGAAACTGGAGTTGTGTGTGACTGGCCACCTTGCCAAAGTGCATACTAGGGGTGGCCACTGTATATTTATCTCATGGTCTTTTTTGATACATCATTTTTCATCCTCATTCCTTCCCCTGCATGTTACAGTTTGTTCCTGAATGGTCTCTGTCAAAATGTATGGTGGATTTCTGCTGGATTTGGATTAATTCCATCTCTGCTGCCTAATGTGTCCAACTGGGCAGTTCACTTTCATCATATATAAAATCAGCAGCTATACCAGATCAGAAGCTCATATAGTTAGAGCTAGAAGCAACTTCCTATGTCATTTATTATTATGTCATTTTACAGTGGAGAAACTAGGGATCAGAGGGCTAAATGACCTGCCTAATGTTTTATAGGCAATCAAGAAGCATATTTTGAATCTGAACTCTCAACCACTGATCTTTAAGCTTCCTCATTTTACCATCAACCTTCCAGAGTCAAATCTATGATTTGTGGTTCTATAGTTTTACACTTTTGTTAATCCAGCCTAAGATTGATTTACCTTTTAGCAGGACAAATCATGCTTGCTCCAAGCTCTAAAATTAGCAATGGGAGTCAGGGAAAGGATATAGTAGATTTGGAGTTAAAATACCTAAGCTTCAATCTCACCTCTATTGTTCACTAAACTTGACCTCGTGCAAATGATTTAAAATAAAATCTGATCTCCAGTTCATTACTTTGCAAAATGAGAGAAGAGACAAGGTGGTTCAGTGGATAGAGAGATGGCCTCAGAATCAGGGAAGCTGCACAAGTAAGTTTACATCTGATACATGATTGTGATTTTGAGGCAAAGAATCACTTTGACCTCTCAGCAATCTAGGAGAGTTTTACAAGTAAAAATTGAAGTGTATGTGCCAACAATCATTGATCCAGGGAGCCCTTGTGTGGAAATCATGTGTGTCCCAAAACAAAATAAGTTAAATATTATATATATGAATAGATAAAATGAGACAGACACATAGTCACATGATAGAAACCAGATAACCTCTAAGTATTGTGATTCCTCATCAATAATTTTAAACATGAATAATTAAAATTTACAGATTAGCATAAGGGATGAAAAAAGTATTGACTGTCTCCTACACATTGTAAAAAGCAATCATTTTGTTAATTAACAACATTAATTAAAGAAAATTTATTATTATTATTTAATATTTACAGAATTTATCATCTTTTTAAATCTAGAGGATAGAAGCTGTCATTCTAAAGGGACTTCATTTCCATCTTTATTTTATATCTTTATGAGGCATAATAATCTATCAAAACTTTATTTAACCATCAACTTTTATCAGTTTTGAGCTTACTAAACAGTTTTTTTCAAAAATTAAGAATTCCTTTTGACTTACAAGGTAAAATCAAGATGACATTATCAAATTTAAGAAACAAGAATTATATTTATTATTTCTGAACTGAGAAACTCAGCACATGTAGGCAAGTCTAGAATTGCTAGCACCCATAGAAAAATGCATCTCTCATTAAAATTCATGAATAGCTTGCTATTGCCACTGTATATCTAAGGTAAAAATATGTAATTATTAGTTCTCCTAGAAATAGCATTTACAAATTACTGTTATTTGAAATAAGCCTTTATTTGAAAGGATTATGGAGTCTGTCATTTTCCTTATTTCAGGTAAAGCGTGATTTCCCTGGGTTTCTTTGCAGACCCATTAAAGATATTCTGAATCATCTACTTATCACATATTTTAAGCAAAATGTGTTACTGTGCAGAATAAGAAAATAAAACCAGGTCCTCTTTTCTTCGGTGCCTAAGTTACTTCTTACTAATAAATGACAATTTTATAGAATTTACTTAACTCTTTCAGAATGTCATTCTAACTGGTGCTAATAAGGAGTAGCTGACTACTCTTGAGCATTGTGCCTGACAAAGAATAGAATGCCTGTGGCCTGATCACTGCAGACAAAACTCCCCACAGCTACTATTTGTCCTTAAAAAGAAGCATATGACTCAAACAGGCCTTGACTAACTTCAAAAACAGAGAAAGTCCTTTGTTTCGTGATAATAGACTTTATTTTTTCTAGGCCCTAAATTCTACACTCTTGTAATTTCTTCCCAAAGGCAAAATATGATCAGTATTTCCTCCAAATATGAAAGTATATAAAGAATTCACTAGGTCTGACCTTCTAACCATATCTTTTTGAAAGTATTCAGTACCTTTTATTTGTCCTAGGATAAAGTACATCTCAGCAGATTGGATTAAAATAGAAATTTCTCAGTCAGCCATCAAAGAACTTTCACAATATGCCTTCATCTACCTTTCCGGCTTATTCTCACATCACTTCCTTTTATGTATGCTATGATCTAGCCAAACTGAACTAGTAGCTGTTTGCTCAACTCAATAGTCAATTTCACACCTCCATACACATGAACACCTCATCCCTTCTGCCTGGAATGCACCACTTCTCCTACAATTTTTTGAAAGCTTATCTTTTTTTCAAGGCTCAGCTTAAATACCACTTTCTCCCTGAAGCCTCCCTTACTTCCCACAGTGGTTAATGTCCTCTCCTGCCTCAAATTGAGTTTTTTTTTTAAAATCACTGTACATGATGTACACCTAGAGGAAATTTAATTTTTTGAATGGAGAATTTACATTTTTGTCTCATTGTCCCTAGTGCCTAGCATGGAATCTAACACAGAGGAGGAACTTTAATGTCTTGGTTTTGAATTAAATAGTAGTGTTCTGTTATTGACTGAGAAACAGTAAGAGAAGGGGAAGAGATGGCCAGAAATGGATGGAACTGAAACAAATTTACTCCTGAGAATAAAAGTAAATGTATTTTGCAGGCAAGTATAAGGATATATAGGCACACATACATGTACATATCTGCACAAGTACATTTATAGTAAGGTTTGGTTGTTTTTTTGTTCCCCCATCTCTCAGGTCTATTCTAAATGCACAGTGATTGGAGGCTCTTCAATCTCAGTCCTGCCAACTCTACTTTTCAAGTTTCAAGAGAATTTTGTATAGCCACCTGAGTATGAGAGATATCCAACCTCTGATAAAGAAGGGCTCTAAGGATGAAAATGATTGGTCAAGTGGGGGCATGATCTAGAAAGGCAAAAAAAAAAAAAACTACTGTTTGCCACTCGATAGTTTCACTCTTACCTTCTTTGTCACAGAATTGGAACACAGACTTGATGTTGACAGTCC
Organism: Gymnobelideus leadbeateri; assembly: GCA_011680675.1. Classification (NCBI taxonomy): domain Eukaryota; kingdom Metazoa; phylum Chordata; class Mammalia; order Diprotodontia; family Petauridae; genus Gymnobelideus; species Gymnobelideus leadbeateri. The sequence continues at coordinate 40,076 of WOXC01008571.1, forward strand.
TTCTTTTTCTTGGTATCAGAGAAGGCTAGAAGAAAAGCTACACTAAGGTTGGTGCCTTTATGCTTTCCTTGAATAAAAGGAACAAAATAGCTTGCCAAATTCAGAGATAAACACTGAAGATACAAAAAGATAAAACAACAGATTCCCTCTCATATTCTAATTGAGGGAAAGAGCACATAAAAGAAACCACACCTACCAGGATGACATAAAAGAGTATAAATCTTAATGTTTCAGAAGTTGGAGTATATGGCAAGGTTCAATAGTCTGTGGGGGTGTATGTCAGTAGGTGATATTATAGTGCCAAGGGTTTGCCATGAAAAGAAGGCTGTTGTGCCTACAGGAACTTAAGTATTAGGCAGATGGCAAGACTTATTAGACTTTTATCTCATTATAAGGAATATAATTCAACCATGCAATGGGAATAGTCAAGAAGCCTGGGTTTTGGGGGGGGCTAGGTGGCACAGTGAGTAGAGCACCGGTCCTGGAGTCTCACACTTACTAGCCGTGAGACCTTGGGCAAGTCACTTAGCCTCAATTCCCCTGCCTTCCTCCTCCAAAAAAAGGGAAGAAGAAGAAGAAGAAGAAGAATGGGAAGAAGAAGAAGGAGGAGGAGGAGGAGGAGGAGGAGGAGGAGGAGAAGGAGAAGGAGAAGGAGAAGAAGAAGAAGAAGAAGAAGAAGAAGAAGAAGAAGAAGAAGAAGAAGAAGAACCTTACCCCTATAAACAAAAATAATGAAAATTAAATTTTATTATTTTTGGTTCTTTGCTTATTTTACCTGAGTCCCTTTTGGTGTTAGATGATGCAGAAGCCAGTCTGATAAAGAACCCTTCGTAATCTAAAGCCTGTTTGTTAATTAATTGACTAATTATTTGCTGACATTCTTATCCTCTTCCATGAAGCCATTACCTAAACATTTTTCTTTTGTTTTGAACTGCCAGTCTTACTCAGATTTCTTCATTGTCAACCTCTCAGTAGATATTGTCACTTCAATTTTTTTTCTGAGGAAATCAAAGCGACCCACCAACAGGATCAGCCTCCCTTCTAAGAGCCCTATTTTTCTTCTTTACCCAAGAAAGAAGTTTTCCACCTATTTTGCATGGGCAGCACCTACATCAATCCCCTTTTATAAGTTATAATGCACATCATTCTCTTTGTTTTTGCGCTTTAAATCTCTCCTCCATTTGCACATTGCTTATACCAACAAAAATCTCTGAGTTCTCCTTTCTTAAAAAAATAAAATCCACTGTCAACCTTATCACGTCCATCAAATTTTAATCCTCTCTCATACTGCCAAATTCTTTCAGAAAGTGGAATTAAGGTATACCCTTTGGACATGGCCAATTCAGGGATTTGTTTTTCTTCATTGTGCATATTTGTTTACAGCTGGTTTTGTTGAATTTTCTCTGAAAGGATGTTAGGTGGGGGTGAGAGAGAGAGAGAGACAGAGAGAGAGACACAGAGAGAGACAGAGACAGAGACAGAGACAGAGAGAGACAGAGAGAGATAAAGAGAGAGACAGAGGGACAGAGAGACAGAGGACAATTCTCTCTAAATTAAATTACTTATTCAGCACTGGAACAATACCATTACCAAAAAATTATTTTATAGAGCTAGAAAAAAAAACAATAACAAAATTCATGTGGAAGAACAAAAGGTTCAGAATATCAAGAGAATTAATGCAAAGAAATGCAAGCAAAGATGGCCTAGCTATACCAGATCTTAAACTGCAATATAAGACAGCAGTCATCAAAACTACTCAATACTGGCTAAGAAATAGTGTGGTAGATCAGTGCAATAGCTTAGGTGTGCAAGACACAGCAGTCAATGACTATTTTAATATAATATTCGATAAATCCAAAGACTCCTATTTCTGGGATAAGAAATCATTATTTCTTATATATAATTGCTGAGAAAACTAGAAAATAGTATGGCAGCAAGTGGGCATAGACAACATCTTATACCTACATGAAAATAAAGTAAAGATGGGAATATGATTTAAATATACAGGCTGATACTATAAGCAAACTAGAAGAGCAAGGGATAGTTTATCTTTCAGATCCATAGAGAAGGGAAGAATGTATGATGAAACAAGATATAGAGGACATTGTGAAATGCAAAACAAATTATTTTGATTACATTAAATTAAAAAAAAAAATTGCACAAAGCCAATGCAGCCAAGTTTAGAAGGGAAGCAGAAAGCTGAGAAACAGTTTTTATAGCCAGTGTCTCTGATAAAGGCTTCATTTCAAAAATATATAAAAAATTTCATCAAATACATAAGAATACACTTCATTCTCCAATTGATAAATGATCAAAGGATATGGAAACGCTTTGGATGTAGCAGTGTAGAGTTTTTTATCTTCTACATATATACATACACACACACACACACACACACACACACACACACACACACACACACACACATATATATATATATATATATATATATATATATACATGCATATGTGTTTTTGTTATGGGAGTACCCACAACAATGAAATCAAAGATCCACAAAAGGAGAAACCTTAGCGATATAATAAGTAAGAGATTTCAAATTTAGGTATTTGGGAGAGGGGACCTTCATTAACTGTTACCATACAAGTCTGTGAGTGGGAATTTGTTCTATTATATTATAACCTAAGTTATCTGTTTGTTTTCAATCAAGTTTAGTGCAAATGAAAGCAACTAACTAAACCTCAAGACTAGAAAGGGGGCAAAGATAATTGGAAATTGTCCTCAAAATAATTTGATAAACTCTGTCTCTCCTCTTATCATATTTGCTTAAGTTCAGATGTTCACCTCCATTTAGTAATTCACTTATGTCCTTGTAGCCTAGAGATATTGGCCATAGGAAATGACCGTGAACATGACTAGGAAAACATTCTATTCAATAATGGTATTGGAACCAATGCAAAAGATGACTTAAGAAGGCAAAAAAATATCTTGATGAAGTCTAAAGTTTCTCAAAACCTATTTATTCAAACAAACCATGCATTTTCACTAAACAAAGAGCACTAATTATATATTAGATTTCAGAACTCAATTGTACTCTCTGGTAATTTGTTCTAATGAAGACTGAATCATTTATCCATGTCTTTTAACATTAGCAGGATTCATTAACAGCCAAATTGTTTTCCCTCTTCAGAAATAGTATTCCTTTTTGCCCATAATAGCTGTTTATAAAATTTTAATAAAACACATAATTTCAGTTCTGTAGATAATGATTAGCATTGCTAATCTTCTGCATACCTATTGTCCAAAGAACAAACAGTGAAATCTCTAATAAGCTTAAATTGGAGCATAGAAACTTGTGTTTCAAAACATAAAATCAAATATTTAGAACTCTAAATAAAGGGAGGATAGATTCAGTTGAGTTAGAAGACTTAGAAATGTTATTGAACAATCCTGTAAATATTAATTGTCTCTCCACAAGTTCCAGCACGTTGCATTATGATAGGCATTTATAAAGTTTTATTTTTTCTTTTCTTTTTTTTTCTTTTTTGCTTTTTGCAGGGCAATTGGGGATAAGTGACTTGCCCAAGGTCACAATGCTAATTTTTGTGTTGTGTCTGAGGCAAGATTTGAACTCAGGTCCTCCTGATTCCTGGGCCAATGCTCTATTCATTGCACTACCTAGCCACCCCTATTTATAAAATTTTAACAAATAACACTCATTGTATGGAAACGTGTAAGCCATATACAAATAGATGGATAGATAGATAGATATAGATATAGATAGATAGATATGATAGATAGATAGATAGATAGATAGATAGATAGATAGGTAGATAATTAGATGGAAAGATAGATGGATGGATAGATAGACAGACAGACTTGACATATGACCTGCAGGCATATGGAAGGAAATTACATGAAACAGCATCCAATACATCAATTTAGTTCATTTATTGTCTGAGAAAATGGGAGGTGCTGTTTTAGAAGGGAGCAGAGAGGTAGAGAGAGTTCTTCAGCTGCTCAAAGAGGAGAGAAAAGGAGTGAGATTATGGTTTCTAGAGACTTTCAGAGAGGGAAGCAGAACTGAGAGGAGTACACAAGTTTGGATACTATAAATCAGGGAGTAAGGTGTTTGAAGAGTTCCACATCTGCAGCTACAACTCAAGGTTGCTTTGAGCTGATCAAGACTAGTCTGGCCTCTGTAGCTATATACAACTCCACACAGAGTTCACTTTGTAAAGTATCATTTGTATGTCAAACTGCTCTGAGCCTCAGAAATCCTTGAAATTATCTAGTTGTGTTATAACTCCATTACCCCGCTCCCCTCTGAAGAAGGGAAATTCTAGTATATGGTAACATCACTACAGAACTCATGTCTACAATAAAGAGGTAGATAGATGGATCAATGGAGAGAGAGAGAGAGAGAGAGAGAGAGAGAGAGAGAGAGAGAGAGAGAGAGAGAGAGAGAATTTTAAAGAATGAAAGCTACTAGATCAGGGCTACAAATAGGTTCTTCACCACTCTGTTGATAACCCCTCAACCCCATCCCCAGACCAATAAGGGACTAAAATTGCACAAGCATTGACTGAATATCTCTTGTGGGTTAAGCCCTACTCCAGGTTTTGATAGAGCAAAGAAAACAGAAACAGTCCCCTTCCCAATAATCTTAACATTTTACTTAGAGAAAACCTTGAATGAAGAAAATACAAGACACATAAAAAAGTATAAAAAGTCATTTCAAAAGAAAAAGGGAAGGTAGTGAAGAGAGAAGAAGGAGAATTGTGAAAGGTCAAAAGAAAGTGATACTTAATCTGGGTCTTGAAGGAAGATAAGGATACCAAGAGGCAAAGGAGAGAGGAGGGCATCATGTATTTCAGTCATGGGGAGGAAAACTGAGAAAGGAAATGCATGGTATCAAGTACATCTGGCAGGCAATTGGACAGGCAGGGAGAGTTTGAAGATGAGTTTTATAAAATGAGACTGAAGAGTAAATCATTGTAGCTTTCCCATATTCACATCTAAACAACCATACAATAGCACCCCAGAACAATTCCTGGAATAGTAAAGCCAGCAGAAAGATGGGGTGGAGTCTTTTAATCCCAGAGACTTTAACGATTATCAAGAAAGATTCATCTCACTTGGGTAAAAAGGGGAGAGAATTCTAGGAAAGGAAGTGTCCCAGAAAGCCAGCAGTAAGCCCCACCCCCAGCAAAACAAGAGGAGATCCTGAGCCCCATTGTGGTGGAGTAGGCAAACACCAACAGAATGGAACCCCCCACATACCCTAGCATAGCTGGGGAATCAGAATCAGCAGACTCCAGCTCCAATAGCAACAGTGCTTCAATTTAGCTGCAGGCAGGCAAGACTTCCTCCAGCTGCCTGACTTCCACATGTTTTAGCATAGCCACAGGCAAACAGACAGCTTCCAAGGGCCAAACTTCTACTTGCTTCAGTGTACTCCTAGAAAGGCAGAAAAACTGCATGTGGCCTCAGCGCACACCAGACACCAGAACTAGGAACCCAGCTCAAATCTAGGTCAGCTGCCAGACACCTACAACCTTCAACACTACCAGCCACCACACCACACACCCCCACAACATAACACCAGACAGACAAGAAGGTCCCTTGTCAGCCTCACAGCAATACAGCATCATGTAAAAGGTAAGGGCCTGAAAACACTGGAATAAGAAGCCTTAGAAAGAGCCCCTCCTACCACAGAAGCAGAACTCAAATTTTAAAAAGAGGGAAAATGCCAAAGAAAATGAGGGAAATAAAGAATCTGATTACAGAAAGTGATTGGGGTGACAGGGAGGACCAAGACACATACTCAGAAGAGGACAGCAAGAAGTCAAACACCTATGGACAAAAGCCCAAAGAAAAACAGGAAGTGGTCTCAAGCCCAGAAAGAACTCATGAAAGAGCTCAAAAAAAGAAGCTTAAAAATCATATAAGAGAAGTAGAAGAAAAATTGGGAAAAGATATGAGAGCCCTGAAAAAGAACCATGAGAAAAAGACCCAAAATTTTAGAAAACTATTTAAAAAGTAAATTGGTCAAATGGAAAAGGAGATGCAAGAATACACTGAAGAAAAAAACTCATTTAAGGAGAAAAAAGTTGGCAAAAAGGAAAAGAAATGACAAAGGCTATTTGAGGAAAACAGAACCTTAAGAGTGAGAATTGGGCAAGTGGAAGCTAATGACTCTATGAGACATCAAGAATCAAACAAACAAAAGAATGAAACAATGGAAAATATCTCATAGGGAAAACAACTGACTTAGAACGTAGATCTAGAAGAGACAATATCAGAATCAGTGGACTACCTGAAAGACATACTCAAAAGGAGGACCTACCATCCTTCAAGAAGTTATCAAGGAAAACTACCCTGCTATCCTGGAATCATAGGGCAAAATAAAAAAAAAAAAAAAGAGATAGAACCATCGACAAATCCAGTCATCTGTTACTAGAGAATGGCAGACATGAAGTCAGAATACAGAAATACTGTCATTGAAAGACAATTAGAAGGAAAAACATAACTTTAGTTACATCTTTGAATTGGATGGTGCCATGAACATTGGATACACTCATGGATAGAATGTGTCTTTAATATTGGTGACATCTACAGGAGTATAGTTGGGAAAAGATGATGAAGTAATTATAATAATAATATCCATTATGATTATTATTATCATATGGTGTCTACTATGTGTCAAACAATGTGAGAAGTGTTTTACAATTAATATCTCATTTGATTATCGCAACACAACTGGGAGAAAAGAAGGAAGGAAAGAAGGGAGGAAGAAATTTATATCCTTTACACACACTTAATAGATATGTGACCATAGACAAATCACTTAATTCTTCTGAGAGTCAGCACATTCTTTTTTTTTTTTTTTTGCTTTTTGCTTTTTGGAGGGCTATTAGGGTTAAGTAACTTGCCCAAGGTCACACAGCTAGTTTTTTGTTGTTGTTGTTGTTGTTGTTGTTGTTTGTTTGTGTCAAGTATCTGAGGCCAGATCCAAATTCAGATCCTTCTGACTCCAGGGCTGACACTCTACTCACTTCACCACCTAGCCGCCCTGAGTCAGCACCTTCTAAAAGCAATGTCTTCTACAATATGGGTAATTTGTGAAAAGAGTCTCCATTGCTGAAATTATTGAATCTTGGCATATTAAACACAATATATTCTTATCATGATGCCTCATAATGAGTGAATATGACCCCAGATACGCAAACACATGAGTATAAGATTTGGTAATTCCTTATAAGCTAGAAAGACTTTGAACATGGACATTTACTAGATAAACCAAGGTCAGAGAACTTGACTACCAAGTTAAGACACATGAAAACATGGGCACAGCACCTTATTAGGAGGATCAACTAAGATATATTTTTTCAGTAGAAAAGTGGCCAAAAGATATAAACAGTTTTCAAAAGAATTGGAAATTATTCACAAATATATGAAACCATGCTCTAAATCATTAATTACGAGAGAAATACAAAGAAAAATAAATCTGAGCCTTCACCATACACTCTATAAATTGGCAAACATGATAAAAAATAGCAATAATTAATGTTGAAGGATATATTGAATGATATGCACAACAATGAATTATGGTTGGAGTTATGAAATGGTACAACTATTTTGTAAAGTGATGTGGAATTATAGATATGAAGTGATTAAAATGTCCATACCTCATCGATCAGTGACTCCATTACTGAACTTATAACCTAAGGAAGTCATCAATTAGAAGAACTTCCCAAAAGTCTCCAAAGTATTTATAGTAGCACTTTTTTTTCTGTGATAGCAAAGAATTCGGAACAAAGTAGATTGAGATATGACTATAGAAATTGTGGTATATCAGGGTAGGTTATGCAATGAATAGAGCACAGTCCCTGGATTCAGGAGGACTTGAGTTCAAATTCGGCCTCAAACACTTAACACTTTACTAACTATGTGTGCTTGGGCAAGTAATTTAACCCCAATTGCCCTGCCCTTTCCCCTCCAAAAAAAAAAGAAAAGAAATAGAAAAAGGAAATTGTGGTATATGAATATAATGGAAAATTATTGACTATAAGAAATGATGTATGTGATGAATGCAGAGAATCATGGAAGGAAGAATAGCTGATGCATAGTAAAGATACACACACACACACATACACACACACACACACACACACACACACACACAAAGCACTATACACAGTAACTACAACAAAGTAAATTGAAAGACCAACTACATACCAAAAACTCAAAAGCAAATGTTACAAATTTATAAAAAACTAATAAGACTTGAATAAAGAGACACAAGAGGATAACCCTATTTGGCCTTTTTATTAAGGAGAGTTCCACAGGATTTACATATTGCATATATTTTCAGACTTTCTCCTCTAAATTTATCAGTTGTGCTAATTTTTTTATTTAAAATACTATTTGTTTTATTTGATTATTTTCTGGGAAAGGGAAGCAGCAAATGGGGAGAGTTGCTTGATATAATTATGATAATAAAAATAACAGAATTATAAATAAAATATTACTTTAAAAAAAGATGATCCAAAAAGGTTTGCAAAAACGGTGGGTTACCTTAGTAGAGGGAATTCCTATATTGACAAAATCACACAGCTTCAGAGTATTGATGTGTATGTTCTATTTCTATCTTCATGCCAAGTTCATCTGACCTGGATTCAGTAATAAGTTTCTTGATTCTGTGTTTAACTATTTATTTTCAAGTTGCCACCAGTTCCACAGCAGAACAATAGGTATTCAAATATTTGTCCAGCTGCAGAAATCAAGTTTACAACCAAGAATAGGTAGACTATTAGAAGAGAAAAAATAAATTCACCCACAGAGAAACATATCTTGAGTTTTTTTTAGTGTAGTTCACTCTAATGAAGGAAATTATTTCAACCCTAACTTGCTTTCAAAATATAAAGTTCTTTAGCGTTATCCTCTAAGTTCCAACCAATTAAAGAGAAAATCATATAATATGAATGTTTATTTTAAATTCAAGATTTTTAGAATGAAAAGAACAATAACATGTTTATATCCTCTACTGTCAAAATTAATCCCAGTAAAAGAATAGAGGTCTGGGGGGATATCACTGAATCAATAAGGAAAGAGGTCATAAGATTTCTTCATTAGTAGCAAAATTCTTCATTAGATATATGAAGAACAAATTAGAGAGGAGTGAGTCATGGCCGATTTCAGGAGGCTAAAAGATTGTAGGCAACTGTAGGCAAGAGGTAATGAAAGACTAAACTGAGGGTTTGGTCACAAATGTGGAATGAAAGAGATGGATATGAGTGGTGTGGTTGAGAAAGAATGTATATAACATGGAAGCTAATTGGATGAGAGGGTAGTGATAGGGAAAAGAAAGAACCAGTGATTATATCAAGATTTTAAGTCTGGATGACTAGGAAGAGTTGGGTGCTGTCCACAGATTTAGAGAACTTGATAAGTAAACTATAGCAGATTTGATTGACAGAAATAAGCTATTAGTCTAGAAACTGAGAATCTGTGTCACATACAAAAGACTGAAATAAGCTGAGACTAGTGAGGAAAATTAAGGCCAAAGAAAATTTTCGTCATTGTTGCTGTCATTATTGTTGTTTATCTTGTTATGTCTTACAAAGCTATCTTTGGGAAAAGAAAAAAAGATCAAAGAAGGCATAAGACTGATAGTCAACATAGCTCAGATGATACTGGATTTGAGATGACAGAAGTATCCATTTTTTAACCTTGCTTCTGTTTCTCTACAATGAAGATGACATATGAAGCTGAAAGGACAGAAGAAAGTAGTCTAATTAGGAGGTGAGACCACAAAAGATAAAGATATAAATAGCAATATAACACTTAGCTGTATTGCGTGAAATTAAGTCCATTTACTCAAATTTCTAGATTGCCAAGTACTAAAAGAACTAAAGGCTGTGCTAAGCACAATGCCTAGATCATAAAAAAGTATTAGATATCAGTGGTTAAAAAAAAAAAAAAAACTTTCTAGAACAGGACAAAGAGCATGCCAATTTATGAAAACAAAACAAGTAATAGAATCTGTGAACTTTAAGCCACTATTCCAAAAGTTTTGTGGCAATATTATATTAAATTGTTATACTATAGTAATGCTATTATTGTACTTTAATGATATTATTAGAAACTGACTCTGAAAGTCCTACTGTGATGCATCATCATAGTATGGAGACTATCCTGGGTCTTTAAAAAATGAAATATCAGTGGAACACAAACTCTGGCAGACTGTATCATATTTATAGGTTATGAGTATGGATCTCGAAGCAAATGGAACTGTTTTCTAATGGACTACCTTGTTAATTATGTAGAGGATAATGTCCAGTAGGCTGGTTATGTAGTGACAAATTATTTATCTGTGGAAATTAGTGGAAAAAAGCCTGAATAGCCCTCATGCTGGTTCATGCTTTGTAGTAGCAGTGGGAAACAGGTGGACAGGGAGGATATGGTGCTAAAAATCTTGTGATATTTTTAGTGCATTTAAAAACTTTAACTTGTCTTTTTTTTTCTTAATGTAATATCTGAATCCAAAGAACAACAAACAGAGATATCGATGGGAAAATTAAATTTGATCCGTCTACATTCTGGCTACATATTTAACAGTCTGAAGAAAATTTGAGACGAAAATAAGCAAATTTATACTAAAGTCATTAAAGTATGATAATGTAAGGACCAAAAAACCCAATAGAAAATATCTGCAAAATATTTATAACAAACTTTTTTTGCTCATCAAGAACAGTACATTCTATGTCCTTACACTTCAATATTATAATTGTGAATGGAATTATAAAGGAAGTAAAAATGGCACTTAAAAAAAACAAAAAAAAAGCAGCAAGAATTGATCAAATAGACTAAATACATAGAGGACACCCAATTTGGAGTACACATGATGGTGAGGATATTAATATATTAATTCAGAATAGACAAGGAGTTGAGAAACCAAAGACATAGAAACAATTTCACATCTTATCAATATGATTTAAAAAAGAAAACAATCACAACCACTGTCCTGTGTGGCTCCTATTCAGTCTGTATATTGACGTTTTGGAAGAATAATCTGAACATACATAAAGGATGTCTTTGATGAGGCAAATAATTAGCAGAAGAGAAAGGGAAAGAAATATGCATTTATATAGATCGTACTATGTGTCAGTCATTGTGTTAAGTGCCTTATAAATATTACCTCATTTGATTCTTACAACAGCATTAAAAAGTAGATGCTGATATTTCCTTCATATTACAGTTGAGGAACAGTCATATCTTTAAAACTAGTAATTTGTAATGTTTTGTTTTGTTTTAGTTTTCTCTGGAAAACTACATAGGTCATAGGAAGAAGGATCCTTGGACAGGGAAGAAAAAAAATTAAACAAAAGAAATTCTTAACCAGGAGTTGACATTCAAAATATTGAAGGGGTCAGTTGGGTTGCTGTTGTTCTTTGTCCTTCATTTAGAACAAAAGCAATTGACGCTATGGGGTGACATTTTGACTCTCACATGAATTGGATTTATGTGAATCAGAGTTGCACTCCTCAAAATCCAGTTATAGGACAAAAGTCATGATGACTGGCAATGGTCCAGAATAGAGTGGATGAACTTGGCTTTTCTTATGTCTGGCCAGGATTTAAACAACGCATAGCACTTGCTTAAGTTGCCTTCATGGGAACTGGAATAAATGTGTTTTTCCACTCATTCCATTCTTCACATTCTTGAGGTAGTCATACCCTTACTCACTGACAAGTTTGAAACCTGTCAGTTACTCTAAACCTAGCTTAGCCCATATGCCAAGATGGTTTTACTGGCATGTGGCCACTGTGCATGCTATGGCTTCTTGAAGCCACAGGTAAGAGTTGGATGAAGGTGGACACCAAAGGTGGATGATCAGTCTTGTAAAGGGCCTTCACACCAGAGGCACTAGTCCTAAAGAGCACTTAAGTACCCTTGATCCATATCAAATCTGACATCATAATCTTGCTAGTTATGTGACTCTGGGCAAGTAATTTAACTACTGTTTACCTCAGTTTACTCACCAGTAAAATGACACCTACCTTCCAGGGTTGTTGTGAGGATCAAATAAGATAACCTTTGAAAACAAACAACCAAACAAACTTAGCAATGTTCTTTGTATATAATAGGTACTATATAAATTCTTATTCTGTTCCCTTCTTTTCCTTTCTCTGATAAGCTACTCGGGCAGCTTTATATAGTGCTGGACATGGGAGTAAGGAGTTCTTATCCATCCAAATCTTATCCATTTACTATGGCCCTGGGCAAGTCATTTAACCTCTGACTACCTCAGTTTCTTCAATTGTAAAATGTGTATAAAATAACACCCACCTCATGAGGAACAATCATATAATATTTGTAAAATTCCTAGCACAAATTAATATCTAATTAATCCTTCTTTCCTTGGTTCTTTATACTGAAATAAGATGCATGAAATTTCAGCAGTCAATCTCTGAAAGATCTTGAAGAACAGGAGTACTGTAGGACTAGAAAAGGACAAGTTTTCCTAATTTCCATAAAGGAAAGAGATTGGTATCTGTAAATAATAAACTAATGATATTTCTTCAATTTCAGGGATTATTCTAAAATGTATCTTTAACTGCCCTCTCTATCTGCCCCTCCTTCACATAAAATGCAGAAAATTAATGAATTCTTGCAGCTGTAACTGACAATAGATAATGAGGAAGAAAGATGCTGCTATGGCATAGCGATTTATCAAAGGGAAACATATAGAAAAAAATTTTAAATTTTCACTTTTATTCTTATGTTACCAGCTTATTTCCATGATTAAAAAAAGTTATAGTTAAAATGCATCTTTATGGGGTGCCTAGGTGAACAGAGCACTGACCTTGGTGTCAGGAGGATCTGAGCTCAAATCTGGCCTCAGACACTTAATATTTACTAGCCATGTGACCTTGGACAATTCACTTACTCCAATTGCCTTACCTTCCCCCTCAGAAAAGCAAAAAAAAAAATGCATATTTAGGTAACGATGTTGATGATCAAGAATAAAGAGAAGAACCCTTATTTTACACTTTTGCCTAACAGGGCATGCACAAAATAGCAAAGTGAAACAGCACAAAATCACTGAAAACTAGTAGTAGTAGTAGTAGCAGCAGTAGTAACAATAGTAGCAGCAGCAGTAGTTGGTAGTAGTAACAGTAGTGATGATGATGATAATGATGATGATGATGATGATAATGGTGATGATGATGACAATGAAAGGGATTATAATAATAGCTAGTTGTAGTAGTAGTAATAGTAGTAGTAAGATTATGATGTTGATGACAACAATAAGGATGAAAATTCCTAGTATTTATATATTACTTTACGTTTTGCAAAGCTCTTTAAAATATTTCATTTGATCTGAAATCCCATCTTGAAAGGTAGGTGCCATTATTATTCTCATTTTATAGATGACTAAACTGAGGCAAACAGAAGTTACTTTTCCAAGACCACACAGTTAATGAGTTCAGAGACAGTATTTGAACTCAGGGCTTCCTGACTCAGTATAGTTTTAGAAGATAGAGTGAGGAAAGTAGGACATAAAATGGATTTTTATTATTAGTTCATATCCATCAATTTACTGAAGTGCTGACCTATGACATTAGGTTATTCCCTAAAAACGTGGATAACACTGAACAAATCATTAGCCTCTCAGTGCCTCAGTTTGCTCATCTGCAAAATTAATGCATTATATCACCTCTAAGAACTCTTCCAGCTCTAAATTTATTATCCTACATGTGACAAAGAATACATAGTTTTGTTCTTGGAGGAGTCAGCTTATGAAAGCAGATATGGCTCTCATTTCTAATATATAAAACTACATCTCCCTGGAAAATCTCTGAATTTATGTTTTAAAAAGGTCTTGGTTTATCATCTATAAACACAGGGTAAAAAATTTCAAAGAACCTACCTCAAAGGGTACTAAGAGATTGATGTAAATTTAAAGTGGTGTATATATGAGAATTGTCATTTTTTCTAGGAAATATATTCATAAATAATGGTTTTATTAAAAGGACAGATTACAACAGCTGCTCAGAAAAGAAAATCAACATGAAAATGCCAAAAATAGAGAAACATTAACTAAATTAAAGTTTTGTTTTTCATTCCTTACTGGTGATATTCCTCAACAGCTGGGACTAAAATATGCCAAGCAGAAAATTTTTCAATCACTGACTTTGTTTAAATACTCTAATGTCACGCAACATAATACCAAAACAATCTGTCGTTTCTATGAAAACACAAGATGTGCAATCAGAAAACTAGGAAAATACATTTCTAAATAAAATAAAACAGACATAGTGCTCCAATGACCTTTCACATACATGACATTTCAGTTGGCTGTCAGCAAGCCATTTCTATATTCTATTTAAAAGTCTTTAAATTTTGCTCAAGGGGATCTTTCAAAAGATAAAGGTGCTTTAAGGGAAAAAAAATTCTGGGAGTCTTTGTATCTGAAACAACTGTGTGCTAAAGCCTTTGCAAATATGTTCCTGAGAGAAGGAAATTTCAAAATACATTGGGCTAGAATTTCTCACTGAAAAAGGAATAGTAAAAGATTGAAGGGTTCCTTCTATAACAAAATAAATATATAAAAAATCCTTAAGATCTGAGATTATATAGTGAACTATATTCTCACCAAGGAGACATCCCATTTAGCCTCCCTTTCAAGCTTTCTCCCCCTTCATTTTCTTTCCTTTACTCCTTTCTCTTATCTGTCCCTCCCTTTCTCTTCTCCTTCCTTCCCATTGCCAACTTTTTTTCTCGGCTTCCTTTCTCCTCTCTCTCCCTTCAACCTCCTATTTTTTTTTTTTCTTCTCTCCTTTCCCCTTCTTTTCAACCCTACTTCTTCTCTTCTACCTCAGTACAGATTTCTCTCATTCTCTTGTAGCAGCTATATTAAAAATAATTAGAAATTTGGCAGTGGAGTTTACTGTGCAGATTGGAATCTAATCAGAAATATGAGATGAAGGATTGTATTCACCCATAATTGGCCCCAAACCAGTTTCCTTAGGATAATGATAATCAAGAAACTTGCATGAAAAAGGGTTTTCCATGAACTCAGCAGTTGTTTTTGTTTGCCTGAGAAAACAAATATGGAAAACAAAACAAAGCTGTTAAGAGACTATTGAGATATATTTTAAAAGTTAATTGTCAAGTCAATTGAGAAGAAATGCAGCAAAACTTTTAAGTTTGCAAGCAGAAATTGAGATACAAAGATTGAAAATTGAAGTGCCAGGGGCGGCTAGGTGACTCTGTGAGTAGAGCGTTGGCCCTGGAGTCAGAAGGATCAGAGTTCGGATACGACCTCAGGGCAAGTCACTTAACCCCCAGTTGCCCTCCAAAAAGAAAAAACAAAATTGAAGTGCCAATTCAATCATTTAGAAAGGATTTAGGGAACAGAAAAAGTCATAAGGAGGGGCAACAATGTTTCACATTGAATAGAACAGGAGCCCTGGACTCAGGAGGACCTGAGTTGAAATCCGGCCTTAGAAACTTAACACAAAAACTCGGGCAAGTCACTTAACCCCAATTGCCCTACTTTCTCCCCTCCAAAAAGCAAAAAATAAAAAAAAATAAATATCAATAATTGTTAGTATTAAAAAAAAAGTTTATTCTGAATTCTGCTAAAATATAAGAGTCCTCAAACTAAGAATATTCAAAATCAATAAAATTGAGAAGATCTATTGTTGTTAATCTGAACAGCAAAGTCAGGAGTTAGTCATAGAGTCCCAAAGATTTTCATTCTTTTTTTTAAATTTTCAAAATATATTTAATCAAACTCTTCTCCAAATGTTCATGTGGACTATTTCTGATGAACCTGTGGTAGAGTCTTCTGAGCTCCTATTAGTCTGATCAGTAACTATGTATCACATAGTGATATTATTTTGGTTCTCTTTGAGAATAAAGGACAACAACCAATCAATCCCTACATGTTTGGTTAAATTCACTTATGAGTCCATCTGCTCCTGGGCACTTTTCCTATGAAAGTTCTTTGACAGCTAATTTATTTAAATATTCTGTTTCTTCTTTTGTTGATCAAGAGAGTTCACATATTTTTTTTTTCTGAATAGCCATCCATTTCACTTAGGCTGTTAGATTTTACTGGCATATAATAGGGAAGTTTAACGCCAAACAATTGCTTTAATTTCATCTTTATTGGTGGTGAATTCACCATTTTTTGATACTTGTCATTTGGTTTTCTTTTTAACATTCTAAAATTAAATTAACCAGTGGTTAAGTGCTTTTTTTTTTTCAAAAAAACAGCTTTTAATTCACTATTTACATATATTTTTAACTTTCAATTTTATTAATCTCTTTTTTGATTTCCAAAATTTCCATATTGATGCTTAATTGGCTATTTTTAATAATTTTCCCTTAAGTACTACTTTGTCTGAATCTCACAAATTTAGTATTTTGCCTTGTTGTTGTCAATCTATTTAATTAAATTGTTGGTTTCTATGATTTGTTCTTTGACTCATCCATTCTTTAGTATTATATATTTTTCTCATTAATATTTACCTAAACTTCCACAACCTTATTGATAATGCATTTTTTATTTCATTGAGTCATTTAAAATGCATTTAATGTCTCTGTTTTTTCTGCATTTGATTGTGATGTTTTGATCTCCTGATATATGGTCAATTATTGTAAAGTTTTCAAGTACTGATGAGAAAAAGTATCTCCCTTTCTATTCCCCTTCATTTTCTTCCTATCTATAATATCTAACTTCTCTAAGATTCTATCCATCTCCTTAACTTCTTTCTCATTTATTTCCTAGTTATATTTATATGTCTGAGAGGAGAAAGTTGAATTTTCCCACCGTTATATTTTTTCCATCTTTTTCTTCCTGTAATTCACTTAAATTATCTTTAAGAATTTGGGTTCTATGCCATTTGGGATACATATCTTTGGTATTGAAATGACTTCATTGTCTATAATGTTTTTTAACAAGATTTTCTTTTCTTGTTAATCCTTTTTAATTAGATGTTTTCCTTTTGCTTTGTATGAGATCAAGATTGCTACCCCACCTTTTTAGGTCAGTTGAAACATAATAGATTCTATTATGGAGCCCACTTTTAATACTGTGTGTCTCTCCATTTCATTAAATATCCACTGTTTCCTTGAAGGATTACATTTATTTTTGCTAGGTCAGGTATTCACAGTTGTAATCTCAGTTCTTTTGCCTCCTGGAATATCATTATCCAGGCTTCTGTTCCTTTATGTGATAGCTGCTAAATCTTGTGTATTATCAATGGATTCTTTCAATTTCTATTGTAATCTCTTGTTCTAGGATATCAAGGTAATTTTCTCTAATAATTTCTTATAATATGATGTGACCATGACTTTCTTATAATATGATATGACCATGACTTTCAAGTAGTACTGAAGAGGGAAGGGTGATAAGGGGGGCGGGGGAGGGTAAGTGGTTCTGCCAGGGATACCTCTCCTGGCATCCAGTCTGGAAGGAATTCACCAGGCTCAAGCAAACTTTGAAGCCGAAATTGTAAAGTTTATTGTTACACTGTAGATAACAGCAGGCTAGATTCTTATGGAACCTGCAAACTCGCAGAGGCCGCAGGCATAGTTTTAAGGGGTCAATTATGCTAACTAGGTGAGTAAGGGTGGGATCAGGGAGGAGTTAAGGAGTGGTCAGTGCTCAAAGGACCATACACTTTTAATATCAACTGCACAGGTGTATTGCCCATGAGTCACTGGGAAATAGCTCAAGAGGGGGTCTAAGCTGGAGGTGTGGTTCTAGGCCTGATAAGTCACTAAAGAATGCCCAGTCTGCCACCCACCAAGGTCATCAGAGACAGTGTGGGTATATAATTGACTAAGGAGTTACCCTATAGATAAGGTATTGAAGAATTCATGGTGGGGCTGGCCACTCTAACTAAGGGAGATAACATTTACATAACTTATTGTTTCAAGCAGAGATAAACAGGTCATGAGTTGTTGCTGGGCAGAGTGCTGGAAGGGGGAAGGGGCAGAGTCAATGCTCTGAGGCTGGGGGGGTGGAAATGTGATCTTACAGACTGCTTTTACAAATTGATTTTACAGATATAGATCCCAAAGCACCCCATTTACAAACTGATGTTACAGATTGATACTACAGACATATATACATCACAAGGACCCCATCAGTACAATAATCCTTAAATTATCTTTCCTTGATCTATTTTCTAGGTCAGTTGCTTCCCCAGTGAGATATTTCCCATTTTTTTTCTATTTTTTCATGTTTAATTTTTTTCCTTGATGTCTCACGGAGTCATTAATTTCTATTTGTCTAATTCTAAGTTTTAAGCTATTATTTTCTTCAGTGAATTTTTGTGCATATTTTTTTTTTCTTTCCATTTAGGCAATTGTGGCTTTTATGAAAATCTTTTTCTCTTTGAATTTTGTACTTCTTTTCCTTAAGATGTCATTTTCTTCAATATTTTTGTGGCTCATTCCTAAATTGTCAATTCCATTTTCTTCATTTTATATCATTTTTTACATATTTTTTCTCTACCATTTTCATTTGATTCTGAAAATTGTTTTCAACTCTTTCTGGAATTATTTTTGGACTTGTGTCTAACTTAAATTTTTCTGTTAGTCTTGCTTTTAACTACTTTGACTTTATCGTCTTCTTTTAAGTTTATGTCATGATTTTCCCTGTCACTTTAGTAGCAATATAGTCATGTTCTTTTTTTCTCATTTTTCAAATTGTTTGTTGATTTTGAACTTTATATTAAATTTGGGCTCTTTCCCAACATGGGGTGGGAAAAGGTATTTTTTTCAAATTTTAGAATTTTTTGCATTGTTCTTTTCAGAAATAGCTGTAGAAGTTTGGGATTTTTTGGTGCAAAGTCATATGACCTAGGGGGAGGTTTGGTCACTGCTCTCCTATCTTGTTTCTGGTTCTTACCCAGGAAGGATCCTCGAAACTTAAGTTCAGAATTGATTTTGTTCTTCAGGGGTCCCATTCCCTCTTGACCAAAAATATTCCTCTCTGTTCCCATACTATGATCCCATAGTATGTATTGGCAATGGAGTTTCCAAACAGTGCTAGCACAGGGATCCACTGTAATCTCTTTCTGACCAGTTGCCAGGGCCCCTTAACATCTCTGACTTGAGGACTCAGAAAGCTACTATTGCTGCTTTCATCCCCACCTGGTTTCACCACTGGTGTTTCATTTACATGAGTTCTGATTCAGCCTCCACACTCATGTCACACATCTCTCTTTCCAGTCTTTTAATTTGTCTTGGACTAGAAGAATATCTCACTCTGATATTTTGTTGGTTCTATACCTCTGGAATTCTATTTGAAGCAGTCTTTTAAAGTTTTGTTTTATTTTGGTTTTGGTTTCAGAATATTGGAACTGCTCATCTGAATGCTTCCTTTACACAGTCATCTTGACTCTGCCACCTAGAATTCCAATGATGTCTACAACTATTTTTAAAAGCAAATTTAATGTTATATTTTTGGTTAAGCTAGGCATGAGGAGCAAAGCGTGCACACTAGTATGCATAGTCCCAGCTAACTGCAGGCATGAGAAATCAAACCAAGTGAATTATGGATTAGAAAGAAGGTACTGAACTACAATTTGCCAGTGCCTTAAAAATTTTCCCTATGTTGCATCAGCTCCAAAGAGGTCAGTACTGTCAGTACTCTACTCTGTCATTAAAAAGATTAGCTAATGATAACATAATGGAGGTCCAATGATCAATTGACCTACTATGTCATTAGAGTTAACCTTTAGCCAGAAAGCCATAGATCCTTCCTGTTTGGTATACATATTACCCAGTAGCGTGTGTCTTCCTGGAATTTCTTTTTAAAATTTCAAATATCTCAGAAATAACTTTTAGATACCACAATTTCTACTTATATTGAGAGAACAAAGAGGAAGTAGGATGCCATTTTTTAACACATCCTGGAGAATGAATGGATAAATGAAGAGCTTTCATTTATAAATTTGGGAGGATTCAAAATACCCTCACTGAAAAAAAAAAGAAGCAAACTAGCTAAATGTTTGATAAAATCCCACTTTAGCTAGTAAGTCATTAATGAGCTGTGCTTTTCTTTCCCTCACACAGTGACACACTGACCAAACAGCTGCCTTTTGCTACTTGAAACTTCAAAATCTTTCTTTTTTTGTTCCAATTGGTTCATCACCTATTCCATCAACCCAAAATTGACCTCCCTTCATTTTCTTGTTTGTGAACAAATGGGATCTGGTTGATCTACTATTTTCTAAACTGTGGCTGCCTCTTGAAAACTGTTTAACTGTTTCATTTTCTAAACACATTTATGGTTACCCAAGAGGCTGAATGATGGATAACAGAAGAGATCAAGCCTGGAGTATGGAAGGCCTAGGTTTAAGTTTGCCAACAATACATACGTTGTGATCATAAGTCATTCATTTACTATCTCTTTATCCCAAGGTAAGTAATTCTCCCCAAACTGCAAGTTATCGATGAGCTTCCAATCAAACTAAATGGAGGTAGTTTACTAAACCAGAATTCCAATACCAATGAAATTACAGATCAGGAAAGAAAAAAAAAGAGTGGAACTTATTACCTTGGCCTGTACATATTGTATATAATGTGTACATGATCTTACTATGAAAAACATGACCTTAGTAAAATAAGATATAGCTCCTATGAGTGTTTGTAGTGATTTCAGTCATATCAGCTTGCTCAATATAATTTCTCAAAACTGAAGTTCAACATATAAATTCAGGCATTCATATTAAGGGCCTACTGTATGCGATGCATTTTGTCTCATTCTGTTATTTATGTCAGTCAACACCACAACAATTAGGGAAAGTTTGAAATTCACATTTCACTCAGTACTCTCCTAAAACCACTTTATAATTATTTTCAACCTTTGTATTAACATAACTGTTTCTGCTGATTGGTTAGCTTCAATTCTATTATTTTCTTCCTTTTGACCTTCAAAAACCAGACAGCCTGATTAGAGATAGCTGAAAAGGAGCATTCTCTTCAATTATTTTTTGTTAATTAAATCTTGAGTAATGTAAAATTTGTTCCTTTTTAAAATGCCTTGACAGTCAGTGGGTTGGAATCAGTAATTATGTATTGAAATATGTTATTTGCCATGCAGTATTAATTAAAATGTTTTTGTAATATTTAGTTATAAAGGAAGGGAAAAACCGAGGATTTTGTTTTTAAGTTATTAAAACATTTAGATGCTGGGAATATTTAGAAGGACAAAGGCATTGCTTTTTCAGAAACAGAATTTTCAAAGTTTAAAAAAAATCCTGTGCTGTTATTTGTTATATCTTTAATTATTTTAATTACATGAGAACTAGATTCTGCTAGGTACTTCATAAGGTTAATACAAACACAAATAACACATATGAAAGGGAAGAAGTGAATTTGCTAGAAGAATTAGAAGAGAAAATATTGCCTGATATAACAAAAAAAAAAGAATATTATTCAAGTCAACCTGCTTAGGGCAAGGAAAAAAGTATGGAAGTGTGGAAATAATCACAAATAGAAAGAAGGAAGAGAAAAGAGGAAAGGAAGGGTTTTTCTTGATTTTTTTTTGTTTGTATGTTTGGTTTGTTTTGTTTTACATATTTAAGTTAAGAAATTAGAGTTTGGGGCGACTAGGTGGTGCAGTGAGTAGAGCACCGGCACTGGAGTCAGAAGGACCTGAGTTCGGTTTTGGTCTCAGACACTTAACACACACAAACAAAAACCTAGCTGTGTAACCTTGGGCAAGTTACTTAACCCCAATTGCCCTCAAAAAAAAAAAAAAAAGAAATTAGTGTTCATAAGGATTTTGCTGAAAAACTAGTAAGGTTAGAGAACACATTAGCCACAGAAGTCGTAGATATAGCAAGCATGCAAGAAAAATGGTTTAAGTATACTGAGAAGAGAATTAAGAAAATGAATTATGGAAAATTCCTTATGCAACCTACTTGTATTAATTGAACTCTCTTTTCACTAGGCTAGAGCTGCTTTGAGGTTTAAAAATCTATGTCAACATAAAAACACTAGGTGCCATGTGGAACATATTCACTCACTGAGACTGTTTAATGCCTTACTGCTCTACTATTCTCTAGAGAAAATCTGTCAGAGATGATAAAATCAACATTTATCTTAACTTATTAAAATTGCATATATATGTGATACTTTTTTCTAATTCAGATACTGTGTTTCTCATTGAACGTGGTATTATCATTACTAGGATCACTGACCAATTAGAAACAGGCCACAAAATAATAAAAAGCAACTTAGTCTATTGTGGATTTTATTGCCTAGAGAAGAGAGAAAAAACCTGATTTTCATCTATGCATATATTTATATAAACATATATCTGAGTTTATTCATATGTGTTTCCCATATATTATATTTAGTCCACACAAATGCCAGTGTGATCTATATCTCTACATATAGAGAGCAATATTGATATCTCTCTATAGGGAGAGATATATAAATTCTTTATATCTTTAGAGATGTCTGTATCTGTATATGTGTGTATGCACACACACACACACACACACACACACACCTAAAACATCCAATGAATACAGTCACGTGTTGTTCAATGATACATATGTATAAACTTTCCCAGTTCCTACAACTACTTACCTTCTGTATGTCCCCTCCCCTCCCCCAGAAAATTGACTGCTAATCCCTATTCATTCTCTCTATGTTATCTCTTGCAATATTGACTACATTATACATTATACATTTTCTCTGTCCTCACCTATTTCATAATAGCTTTCTAAAAGCCATATTTTCAACCCTTTACTTCATGTTACAATCAAGATTAGTATAAAATAAAAGAATCCAAGAATATGGGAATAAGGAGTAAATCTAGAGCTCTAATTCAATATTTAACCTGATGCATTATCTCTACAATCTTCTCCATACGTGAGTTTTCAATCTTTGCTTGAACATCTCTAGTGGCTAGGAATACATTAACTAACAAAGTTTCTCATTCTATCTTCAAATATTACTAATTCTTAGGAAATTCTTCCATGTCTTGATGGAAAATTTTGTATTCTTATAATTTCCACTGTTAATTCCACTCCTGACTTCAGGAAGGATGCAATTCTAGTTCTTAGGAAAAAATAATATTCCTTCAAGTAATCTCAGAATCAACTACAGTGATTGTGCATGATTAATTAATCTAATTCCTTAAAATATTCCCATTTCTTGGTGTGATCATTTTACACATCTGCCCCAAAACCTTCCTTGGCTATCCATGCTCTACTCAAATAAAGTTCAAAAATGTTATCCAGCTTTCCATTGCCCTCCATGATCTCCAACCTACCTTCCCAAACTTATTTCATACTACTACCCTTCATGTATACCAGCAGCATTTTTGACAGTGTAATTAAACCAATTGCTCCCTACATTTTTCAATTTAGGTTGTGTGTGTGTGTGTGTGCGTGTGTGTGTGATTTTCTCAGCTGCTTTATTCCATTCCTTACATTTGGAATTCCCCCAACTTATTTCCAGCCTGCTGAAATCAAAGCTTTATTCCAGTAGGGCATTTATTTGTAATTGTATGTCTGTTTCCTTGTCAAGGCTAAATTAGAGTTCTTTTCTGATTTCAAACTCATTTTTCTATTATATAACTGTTTTCTGAGATGCCTCTGTTTTTGTCCCAAAAAAATAGTAGAGAATGAGCAGTAAGTTGCTGCAATAGATGTGTGAACTGACCGTGGAGGTATAACTTTCAATGTAACAGATGACAAGACATCTACATCTCCATATTTTTGGTGATTCTAGATGGGGCATGCCTAAAACTTTAGAGTCTAAGGAGACATCTCTTACCATGATGAGAATCCCAAGGATGTATCAAGGTTATTTATCACTTACACCTCACTTTCTATATAACACAAATGTTCTAGTTATAAATACATTGATGACATTCTTACTTGTGCTTAATACATGGATAAAATTCTATAGTCATCTATACTATGAAGCTCTTTATATAGCTCTTTGGGGGAATCAACTTTAAAATTTTAGAGAGTTTGATGTTTCATGAATCACAGCGATACAAGAGCAATAGAAGGAAGATTATATTCAAAATATCTTCCTTTGTTTAAGAGAGAAGAGAATGAATGTTAAAAACATAGAACAATTTTCCAGCTCTCAAGTACTTCTTTATGAATTTGCATTTAGGATTTACTAAACTATCCTGAAATTGCAAACTCTGTTACATTTCTTAGCAAATGTTCACAATATCTTATTCCATTGAACAGGCATTTTTAAACATATGACAGAATATAAAAAAATAGTATAACACTATTACTTACCCATATAGAAATTCTGTAATGAAACCATGCAAATTTATTTGCTCTACATTTAAGGTTTTCTTGAAATGCTGTTTTCACCCTCAGCCCCCAATTCCTGTACCATAGCTAATTAATAATGAGCTACTCAGTCCTTACACAACAGATTCACTGATCATTTCTAGGTCTATATTTGAATTCTTTCCAGTTTAATAGGACCTGACAGACTTTTATTTACTACATAGCCTTTAAGAATTAGGAGTCATGAGGCAACTAGGTGTCACAGTGTATAGAGCACTGGCACTGGGGTCAGGAGGACCTGAATTCAAATCTGGCCTCAGACACTTAACACAAAAACTAGCTATGTGACCTTAAGGCAAGGCACTTAATCCCAATTGCCCTCCCCCCACAAAATAAAGCACACACACACAAAAAAGTATTAGGAATCATGCTAATGAGGATGAATATGAGAGAAGGACTTCAGGGGAAGAGTGTGTAATTTATCTGTAAGTATTAAGCACCTTTTGTGTTCTAGGAAGTGGACTAGGTACTATGGATACAAAGACATAATGAAATAGTACCTGCCCCCAAAGAAATGACATTCTAAAGGAAAGGTGATAATGACATGCACATATGTAAATATATAAAGCAGATATTACTGGAGAGCAAAGGAACTAGGACTAAAACCAAAAATTACATGCTCAGCAAAATTAAGAATAATACTTCAATGGAATAATGGTCATTCAATGAAGCAGGAGTAGTTTAAGTTTTCATAAGGAGAAGACCAGAACTGAATAAAAATTTGATCTCCAATATCAAGAACCAAAAGAAGTCTAAAATGGTAAAAGAAAAAAAAGGAAAAAGAAAAAAATGAAAAGAAAACACAATGAAATTGTTGTGAAACTGAATTGTTTATATCCCTGCATGGGAACATGCTACTTGTGAATCTTAAACAGCTAGAAGGAATTTTCATAGTCAGAGGGTGCAAATAAAAGGTAAACTTGAGTGAATGACATTAAAAAATAACTAAGAGATGAGAAAGAGGAGTCCCCTGGATACAGAAGGAAGGGAGAGTTAGAATGAGGAAAATTATACCACACAAAGAGACCCTAAAAACTTACTATAGGGGAGGGGAAGATAAGATGATGGGAAATTGGCATTACTTGAACCTTAGTGTCATCAGTATTAGCTCAAAGAGGAAATAATCTTCAGAATCAGTTGATATAGAAATCTATTTTACCCAACAAGGAAGTAGAAGGGGAGGATATTAAGTAAAGGTGAGGGAGACTGACAGAACGAAAGACTGATCAGGGGAGGTGGTAAACAAAAGCAAAACACTGGTGAGAAGGAAAAGGGTGAAAGGAGAGAGAGGACAAACAGGAGAAGAAATAGGATAGAGGGAAATACAAAGGTAGTAATCATAACTGTGAATGTGGATGGGATGAACCTTCCCATAATATGGAAGCAGAATAGATTAAAAAAAAAACCATAATCCTACAATATGCTGTTTATAAGAAATACACTTGAAGCAGAGAGACACAAAAAGTGAATGTAAAGTGGTACAGTAGAATCTATTATGCTTCAGTTGAATAAAAAAGTAGCGGTAGCAATCCTGATCTTAGACAAAGTAAAAGCAAAAATAAACCTAATTAAAAGAGAAAAGGAAAACTGACACAAACTACCACAATGAAATAATATCATTACTAAACATATATACACCAGGTTGTATAGCATCCAAATCTTAAAGGGGAATTTAAGTGAGGTACAGGTCCATTACCAAACAAGAAATAGAGAACATTACAAAATGTAAAATATTTTGGATTATATTACATTAAAAGAAAAAAAAAACTTTTGAACAAAAAAACCCAATGCAACCTAGATTAGAAGGAAAGCAGAAAGCTTGGAAATAATCATTACAGCAATTGTCTCTGATAAAGGTCTCATTTCTCAAATATATAGAGGAATGAATTTATAAGAATACACACCATTCATCAAATGATAAATGTTCAAAGGATATGAATAGTCAGTTTTCAGGTGAAGACATCAAAACTACACATAGGAATATGAAGAAGAATTGCTCTCAATCACTTCTGATTAGAGAAACACAAATTAAAGTAGCTCTTAGGTACAACCTCACAGCTATAAGATTGACTAATATGTCCCCCCAAAATTGATAAATCTTGGAGAGGATGTGGGAAATTTTATACTCTAATGAACTGTTGGTGGAGTTGTAAACTGATCCAACCATTCTGTAGAGTGATAATTTGGTATAATTTGGTATTATACAAACACACACACACACACATACACGCACAGACAAATTAAGCAAACTGTTCATACCTTTTTATCCAACAACAGCACTATTAGATCCGTATCCCAAAGATATTATAAAAAACGGAAAAGGACCTACATACATAAACAAATTTATAGCAACTCTCACTGTGGTGGTGAAATATTGGAAACTGAGGGGATGCCCATCAATTGAGGAATATCTGTTGAACAAACTGTGGTATATGAATTCAATGGGATACTATTTTGCAATAAGAAATGATGAATAAGAGGATTTAAGAAAAAAAAATTGGAAAGACTCGTACAAAGTCTTGCAAAGTGAAATAAGCAGAACCAGAAAAACTTTGTACATACTATCAGCAACATTATGTGATGATCAACTACAAATGACTAAATTCTTCTAAGCAACACAATGATCCAAGACAAGTACAAAGGTCTCATGAAGAAAAATATTATTCACATCAAGTTAAAGAACTAATGGATTCTGGATACAGATCTAAGCATACTATATTCACTTATTCTTTTTCCCCTTTTTATCTGTTTCTTATTTCACAAATGTGATTATTATGGAAATATATTTTAGGACATATATGACCAATATCAAATCCCCTACCATTATAGGAAAGGGGAGGGGAGGGGGAGAGAGAGATATGTTTGGACTTTAAATATTGTAAAAAAAAATGAATGCTAAAATTGTCTTGACATGTAATTGGAAAAAAATTAAATACTGCTAAAATCTACATTAACAAGCATACCCAAGATAATCATTAAGGGAATTACTAACATTTGAGGGAACAGGAAATATTTCATGCAGAGTGTAGTGTTTAAATTATGCTGAAAAGCTTTTAAAAATCCAAATCGAAAGATTAACATAAGTATGTTATATCTATTTCTAAAATAAATTCACTAATAAAGCTTTAGGGATGATTTTGGGATCTCAGCTAAATTGACCTCTTAAATCTGTTAACTAGATATGGGAAAACTTGTGTCCTTTGTAGGAAAATGTTAAGCAATATTAAGATTCAGCAATAAGTCTGTGAAATATCTTCTAATGTATCTGACTTCACAGTTGTATTCTAGGTAAATATTAAAGAACTCAATAAATGCCATTACTCATCTCTTATCTATACTGCATACTTACTTCAAGAAATATAATTTATCTGATCACATTTTGTCAGAGTCTCTACCTTTTCATTAAGGGAATAAGTTTTAAGGAGTTTTCATTTTCTGGCTTGTTGACTGAACTCAGTTAATCTACTAACTTCAGGACATGATACATAACCACACATTCTATACAATAACTTCCCTTATAAACACACTTTCATTTTTAATTTTATTATAATTTAAAATTAAAAGTTAATCTACTGACTTCAGAACATGACATATACCACACTTTCTGTGTACTAACTCCCTTTATAAACACAATTTTAATTATAATTTAATTTTACAAGGATCAAAGTGAATAATTTATTTGCAGAATAAAAACATATGGAATTTATATAAATAATACAAGAAAAACAAATTTTGCAAAATACATAAGTAACATGTGGAGTTGCAGAAAGAAGCACAAAATCACTCTACTCCAAGAAAAAAAAAAAACTTTAAGCTAATCTAGAGAAAACACTGGAATGAATTATGAGAAAATCCAAGAGGAAACACAAACTATAGTAGGAAACATAGAGGTTTATGTTCAGTGTGAAAGACTCTGTTCAAGATCACATCAAGCATAGCATTCTACTGCCCAGAGTCTCTAACAAATGTTAAGATTTGCTTTCAGATCTATACTGGTGCTGACTTCTTGTAGACTGTGAAAACAGACAACAACTGACAGCTTTGTCATTCACTACAGAGTTCTGGGACATATATCAATGGTGGATTAATGAAGGGATTTGAACCTATGAGTGATATATAGTCACAAGCCATAGAAAGGAGGAAGTAGAGAAATAAACAATAATAGTATGACTTAAGAATCTAAGAGAGGAGCAAGTTCTCAGTTTACATCTCTAGCCCAAACTGAGAGAAAGAAAAAAAAAGAAAGGAAGAAAGGAAGGAAGGAAGGAAGGAAGAAAGAAAGAAAGAAAGAAAGAAAGAAAGAAAGAAAGAAAGAAAGAAAGAAAGAAAGAGAGAAAATAATGAAAGAAAGAAATGAAGAAAGAGCACACATGATTTGGCTGTTTATTAAGCAAGTCATTTTGCACTAGGCCTATCAATGTTATCCATCAATGCACCTTTCTTCCCAATTGTTTTCATTTCTTCTTTTTTAATGAAAAATTCTGTAATGTTTCTTGCATAATTAGAAATTTATTTTCAAAAAGGCCAGAACAATTTTACAAAGATTCATCAGAAAGGAAGCTTTCTTCATTCTCCATCCTTCACTCCCCATATATCTTGTAAATTTTTAAATATAATTTTATATGTGAAATTGATACTTCAGATTTATTTTAATTTCTCTCATTTTCAATCATTTTGACACCTTTCAAATTTACTTGAGATACAGTCTCTCCATCTTACTTGAACTAGAACACTGACAGTGATTCATAGGCCAAATCTGAATGTTTATTGGTGCCTAAGTTTATTTACTCTGGCATACTGGGCTGAATTCAGACAACTTTTGAATATTAGTCCCAACATTAAAGCCTTAAACTCAAAGGACCCTCCAGTCTCAGTCTCTTCTACCAGGAGGGAATGCAGATATAAATTATAATACCTGACCTGAAAAATTTATAACTGTGTTGGTAGTTTGTTTTTCTTTTTGTTTTTTTTTCTTTAAAAGTTTGTATGTTAATAGTTTAAGACATATATAGATAAATAACCTTAATGATATGGATTTATTATCATTCCGTACATAGTTTCAATGATGAAACTCCTTTTTAGAGATATGAAATGTTTAAAAAAAAAGAAAAAAGCAGTCTACATCACATTCTCATTCTAGCTTCATTGATTTGGCTTATTCAAAATGTTAAAAAAAAATTTATATAATTGAGCTTATCCATTTTGTCTTTTATTTTCTATTTCATTATTTATTATTAATTCTTCTCCTATCCACAGCTGTGAAATGTGTAACTTTGGATCCCCCACTAAATGTTTTATGGTGTGACTTTTAAAATTTCTATCATTTCTGCATTTGGGATTTATTGTGGTATGTGTTGCAAGATTAATACTTTGATGTATCTTTTGCCAAGCTTTACCCTCTAGCTCTGTTGCTTGGCTATAGAGATCTCAAATCTTCTTCCCATTATGCTATTACTTTTGTGTTATGTTATTTGTTCTGTCATATCTCCATTTTTGAACTCTATATGAGCCATTCTAGTCCTCAGAGAGTCCACTGCTTTACTGTAATTTTCTACTAAATATATCAGTATGTCATGTCTTAAATCTGCCTTTTTTCAGTTGTTTTAATAATCTTGTCCATTATAGTAGATGCTATTTCTTTTATTTTTCTTATTGAATTGTATTTTTCAAAATCATTTTGAAATTCTATGCCATCTTCTGGGAGGCTCTAACTGGTTTTCCTTTTTTTTTTTTTCCAGAAATGCCCTTCCTTTCCCTTAAACTATTTATTATACAGTGCTTTTTGTCAATTTATTTATTCATTTTGCTTCAGTGCCTCTATTAGATGTTCTTTATAAGATATTATCTGTTAGTATTTTCCCCTCTTTAGGGAGTTTATGTTATTTTATTTTTATATCTATTAGACTCTCAAGATTCCTTTAATGCTCAATTCTGGTGTTATTTCTTACACAAAGTCTTTCTTTTATGCCTTAACAGACCTTTCTCAAACCTCCCAGCTATCATTAGGGCTTTCTCTCTCATGAATTCTCTCATGTATTTACATAGGATCTAGGACTGTCAGATTTAAAACCAAAAGAGAGGCTAGATATAATCAAGACTAACACTTTTATTTTATATGTGAGGAAACTGAGGCCATGAAAGTTTCAGTAACAGGACCAGGAATATACTTACTAGTAAGTATCCAAGACAAAATTTGAATCCAGGTCTACTTGACTCCAAGTTCAGAAGTTTCTTCACTATGCAACCTGAGCATATATGCATACATTCTGTTTCCCTCTAGTAGAACGTAAGTTCCTTGAGCTCAGGAGCAATTTCATATCTATCTTCATTTCCCAAGCACTCATATATTTAGTAACTTATTTCCATAAATTAAATTATATTATTTGGTATAGTTTTGGTTGTTTTGAGATGATGTAGGGTAACAGGGCTTAGTCACAAAAATTTAATGAGCAATAAGGGCAATATTATCAAGCAATGCTAATACAATATTCGAAGAAAATGGCTGGGTCCACTCCAGAGCATTCAAAATTACAGTTGGGATGCAAAAGTTTGAAATTTCTATGTATTAGGGTATAAATCCTCTTTTCTCCACAAAGAAGAATGTGAATTGGTCCATTTATGTCACCTGTTCAGGATTACAGAGATTGAAACAATCTACTTTGATTCAAACAGTTTTCGTATATTCAGAAAAATTCCAAACTATCAGAATAATAATAGACTAAGGGAAAGAAACCTAATGCTACTACATATATATATATATTTGCTGATGCAAAAATGAATCTGCATATTCCAGAAGGGATATAGCAAATAAATTCATACCATTTTTACTTCTCTCTCTCTCTCTCTCTCTCTCTCTCTCTCTCTCTCTCTCTCTCATCTATATTTAGATGTAGATATATAGATATCTGTGTGTAAACACTAAAATTAAGTATAATTTTCCTGACCTCCTACTCAATTTTCACCAGTGGATTAACTTGCATCCCTATGGCTGTGTGCTCCAGTCAACTGGTGAAAACTGAGTAGGAGGCCAGTATACTTGTGGTTTGGCCAAATAGTTCTGTCAGTGCAAATAGATGCTCTACTAACATGAGACATCACAAAGCCCAAAACAACTTATGTTAGGTATGACAAAATCATCAGGATGGTACTTTGACTATGGCTCCTTAAATATAGGTTTGCTAAGAAGGCAAATGATGGGGGCAGCTAGTTGGTGCAGTGAAGATAGCACTGGTCCTAGAGTCAGGAGGACCTGAGTTCAAATCCTGCCTCAGACACTTAACACTTTCTAAGCTTGTGACTTTGGGCAAGTCACTTAACCCCTATTGCCCTGCCTTCTTTCTCCAAAAATCAAAAAGGAAGAAGAAGAAGAGGAAGAAGAAGAAGAAGAAGAAGAAGAAGAAGAAGAAGAAGAAGAAGAAGAAGAAGAAGAAGAAGAAGAAGAAGAAGAGGAGGAGGAGGAGGAGGAGGAGGAGGAGGAGGAGGAGGGGAGGAGGGAGGAGGAGGAGGAGGAGGAGGAGGAGGAGGAGGAGAGGGAAGAAAAATAAGACTACAACTGGGCCAATCCATGATGGTACTAGAAAAACTGTATGGGGAGATGGTTCCAAGGATGACAGAGTAAGCAGTAAATCACTATAACTATCCCATATTCATGTCTAAATAATTATAAAATAGCACTCCAAAATAAATCTTGGAAGAGAATAACCAGCAAAAACTAGATAAAACAATCTTCTAGCCCAAGAAACTTGGAAAAGTAGCAAGAAGGTTCTGCCTCTATAAGTAAAAGAAGAACACAGTGCAGAAGAGGGAAGTGTCCCAGCAAGCCAGCATCAAGTCCATTTCAGCAAACCAGCTGGAGATCCTGGGCCCCAGTGTGGTGGAGCATACAAATGTCAATGGCAGGACCCCCCACATACCTCACCATAGATAGGGAAACTGGCATACTCCTGTTCCAAGTACCATAAGTTGCTTCAACGTAGCCCCAGGCAAACAGGCAAACTCCAGTGGCCAGACCTAAGCTTTCTTCAGTACAGCCTCAGGCAAAGAGCCTCCAGCAGTCAGGCTGCTATGAGCTTTAGTGTAGTAGCCATGAGGAAACAGATAAACACATGACCTGCCTCAGTACATGTCAGACACCACCATTAACATCCTAGCTCTACATCAAGTAAGTTACCAGACCCCATAGAGTGTCCAGCAATAGCAGGCATCTCCCATATTCCCCCTGAGATAAGCACCAGAAATGAGGGTCCCCTGGGGGCCTCAGGCCAATGTCAGTGTAGCACCAAGTATATAGCCAGAGTTTGCAACATCTGGCAAAGAAGCCTAAGACATTAAGCCTAAGCCTCTTCCACCGCAAGAGCAGTGCTCAAACATTAAAAAATGGGAAAAGGCCAAAAAAATGAGTGAAAAGAACAACCAAAAAAATATAAGCATAGAAAGTTAACAGTATTACAGGGAAGATTGACACATAACCTCAGAATAATACAACAATGTCAAAACACCTATGGGCAAAACCACAAAGAAAAATGGCAAGTGGTCTCAAGTCCAGAAATAACTTATGGAAGAGTTCAGAAAGGAACTTAAAAATCATATAAGAGATGTAGAAGAAAAAATTTACAAAGGAAATGAGAGTGATGCAAGAGAATTATGAAGAAAAAAGACTTTACAGTTTGGAAAAATAAAACAAATGCTTAAAAATAGAATTGGACAAGGGGTGGCTAGGTGGCGCAGTGAGTATAGCGTCAGCCGGACCCGAGTTTGGATCTGATCTCAGACACTTAATGCACACACAAACAAAAATCCAGCCATGTGACCTTGGGCAAGTTACTTAACCCCAATTGCCCTCCAAAATGCAAAAAAAAAAAATAGATTTGGACAAATGGAAAAGGAAATATGAAAATCCATGAAAGAAAACAACTCCTTAAAAATTATAATTGACCAAATAGAAAAGAAAACACAAAAGCTAACTGAGGTGTGGGATCTGGATTGGAGAAGGCCAGACTAAACAGTAAGAAATGAAAATCATAAACTTAAACTCTGTGAAAGGCAGAAGCCCAGACATGATGACCTATTAATAATCATAATTCAGACACTGAATGATAACTCCAATAATGTGAACAATAAAAGTCATAACATGGACATGGTAAACATTTTGTAAGCAGCACATGACATACACAATCTTGTATTCAGGCATTTACTCAACAACATTGGCTTAACACCAATGTTCAAAAATGAGCTCCTTACTAAACAGAAAACCAAAATATCCACTAATCAGCAGTGATGAATATCATTGCTGCTCTTCCCTTTCTTTGATTTCTTTAATAACCACATGAGATTTGGGGGCACTGTGCTGAGGTCCACTGAATTATATAGTAGCCACCCCAGATTGCCCCTGCTTGTAAGTATTCATAATGATTGACTGAAATCCTATTATCATTCTGGAGCATCTTGGCCTCTTCCTTTGGTTTTGGACTCACCCCACAGTATGGGGGAGGTAGAGGGTTCCCCAGCCAGAGGAATTCAAGACTTTAAATGAGGAAAACAATTCCTTAAAAGTTATAATTGGGCAAGTAAGAGTTAATAACTCTAAGATATATCAACAACACTTCAAACAAATTCAAAAGAAGGCAAAAATAGAAGAGCATGTGAACTACCGAATTGGAAAAACAACTGACATGGAAAATAGATCCAGGAGAGACAATGTCAGAATCATTGCACTATGTGAAAGTCATAATCAAAAGGAGGACCTGGACACCATCTTTCAAGAAATCATCAAGGAAAACTGTCCTTATTTCCTGGAACCAGAAGACCAAAAAGCTGTTGAAAGAATCCACCAAAAACCTCAGGGAAGAGATCCCAAAAAGAAAAACTCCAAGGAACATTATTGCTAATTGGGGGGGGGGGTGCCACCAAGATGGCAGAACAAAAGAAGTAACTTGTCTAAGCTCCTCCGAGAATCCTGTCACTGAACTGTAAAAAGTGAATCTGAATGGATTTTAGAGTGTCAGAATCCCCTGGGAAATGGAGGGTGGCAGAATCCAGCCCAGGAAAGTACCCACTTGGGTCTGGGCAGGGGAAGCATGGAGAACACAGGAGCTGCACCAGCCTGGACTAGAGAGCAGACTACAGGAGGGAGAGAAGGAGCCCCAGCCAGCAGACTCACCCATGCAAAGGGTGATCCAAAGCAATCTCACTATGGGACAGAAGGTCTGTGGGAGCTGGGTAAGAGAAAGCTCACAGCCCACAGCAGAGATTGCAGCTCCTCCTGGGGTTATCAGCCCACAACCTGGAAGTTTAAAAATCATGTGCATGTTTTTCCAGGGGCCAGGATGGCAAAGTAAATTCTAGATGCTCTGATTCCTCTCCCAGACCTATAAAACCCAGAGATAAATGTCCCACCCAGAGTAAAATCCTGAAATAGTGGAATAACCTCAGGCTTAGGAGCCACCAAGAAAGGGTATAACTGTGGCAGCAAGGAGTCTGAAGTGAAGGCCAGGAGGGGTCCCAACAAGCCCCCTCCTAACCTGACCAACAAGAGCTCCCAAAGCCCAGGGGTTGGAGCCAGCAAGCACTAACAAAAATGCACAAATGGTCTCAGCTCTACCAGAGGAAGCTGAAGACACCAGCACTGACAGCCACCACCTGCTGAGCCTGCCTGAGCTGTAGCACAGGGCCATAGAGGTAGAAATCTGAAGTGGCCAGACCACCCCTCCCCCACAGTTTACACTGTGAGCCTCAAGGTAACTCAGGGGATAAAATGAGAATCATGGCCTTGGACTCAGGCTAGACACCCAGAGGCTACAGCACACAAAGTCAACAAACAGACCTTTAGCTCCTAGCCTGAGAAATTATGAAATAGGAAATTATAGGGAAGTAAGGAAGCTGAGAAAAAGGGGAAGGAAATAAAATTGATCTCAGCTTATGATAGCAAGTAAGAACAACCAAATACAGAGGATAACATGGACTCTATACTCATATGTGAGACTACAAAAGGAAATATGAATTAGTTTCAAGCCCAAAAAACATTCTTAGAGGAGCTCAAGAAAGATTTTAAAGCCCAAATTAAAGAGGTAGAAGATAACTTTAAATTTACAGTGACCAAATTGGAAAAAAAAAGTCTCACTGGAGAAAACAAATCTTTAAAAAGAAAGATTTGTGACCTAAATGGAGAAAATACCTCCCTATAAAAGGACCTTCAAAAAGTAACCCAAGGAAAATAATTCACTAAAAATTAGAATTAGTCAAATCAAAGCTCAGGAATGTATGAGGCACCAAGAGTCAATCAAACAAAATATGAAGATTGAAAAATTAGAAGAAAGTATAAAATATCTCACTTGTAAAACAACTGACCTGGAGAACAGATCAAGGAGAGATAACTTTGGAATTATTGGTCTATCAGAAAACCATGATGAAAAAATTAGCCTGGACAACATCCTGCAAGAGATTGTCAAAGAAAACTGTCCTGAAGTCTGAGAATCAGAAGGTAAAATATTAAAAGAATTTACCTGAGTCCTCCTGAAAGAAAACCCAAATTGAAAACTCCAAGAAATATAGTAGCCAAATTACAGAATTACAAGGTCAAGGAGAAAATACTGCAAGCAACCAAAAAGAAACAATCCCAATAATGTGAAACTACAGTCAGGATTACATGGGACCTTGCAGCTTCTACATTAAAAGATTAGAGCAATAGGAATTTGATATTTTGTAAGGCAAAAGTTCCAGGGCAACAATGAAGGAACAACAACACGACAAAACTGAGCATAATCTTTCAGGCAAGGAGATTGTCATTTAATGAAATAAGGGACTTCTAGATGTTCCTGATGAAAAAGCCAGAGCTAAATGGAAAATTTGATCTACAATTACAAGAATCAAGAAACACATAAAAAGGTAAACAAAGAAAACACACACTAACACACACATGGACATATGCACACTCACACACACATGCACATAACTTGGGATGTGATAAGAAGAAACAGTGTACATTCCTATATGAGAAGCTGATACCTGTCAATATTGAAATTTTTATGATTGTCACAAACTTTAAAAGGGACATACATAGATAGAGCCTGTGAGTATAAATGACCTAATTTGATGAATAATAAAAAAAAAATACTTATTAAGGGTTTCAAAGGGAAAGTAATGGGATAAAAGGAAAGGATGAGGCAAAAAAAAGGTAAATTATGCTATATGAAGAGTCATAAAGACATACTATAGTAGAGGGGAAGGAGAGAGGGAGATGAACATGATTTGAACATTATTCTCATTGGTTCTGGTTGAAAGAGGGATCAACATAGTCAATTAAGTTTAAGTTTCTAACATGAAAAGATACAAAACTCATTATACTAGAGGGAAAAGAGGGAGGGAGAGGAGCACTGTATGAAACTTACTGCCATTGGTTTGGAGTCAAAGAGGGGATAACATACTCTGATAAGTATAAAAATCCATTATGCCCAATAGGCAGTAGGAGGGGTAAGGAAAGAAAGAGAAAGGGGTGTTAGAAGGGAGGGAAATTGTAGCAAGAGGAAAGGGTAGGTAAAGAAGGGGGGTCACAGGGAGGGAATACTGAGGGAGGCAGTGATCAAAAGTGAAACCTTAAGGAGGGGAAGGGAAAAGGAAGAAACAAAAACATAAACAGGGGAGAGAATAGAATAGGGGGAAATAGATAGTTATTACTGTGAATGTGAATGGGATGAACTCTCCCATAAAACAGATATGGATAGCAGAAGGGATTAAAAACCATAATCCTACAATATGGTGTCTACAAGAAACACATTCGAAATGAGGGGATATGAACAGGGTAAAGGTAAAAGGCTGTAGTAGAATATATTATGCTTTAGCTAAAGTAAAAAAAAAAAAGGGGGTAGCAATGCTTATCTCAGATAAAGCAAAAGCAGTAATAGATCTAATTAAAAGAAATAAAGAAGGAAACTATATCCTGCTAAAAGGCACCATTGAAAATGAAGAAATATCATTACTTAACATATAAGCACCAAGTGGTATAGCGTGCAAATTCCTAGAGGAGAAGTTAAGGGAATTAGAGGAAGAAATAGATAGAAAAACTATACTAGTGGGGGAACTCAATCTCCACCTCTCTGAACTTGATAAATCTAACCTCAAAATAAGGAAGAAGTTGAGAAGGTGAATAAAATTTTAGAGGCTAGATATGATAGATCTCTGGAGAAAAATGAATGGGTTTAAAAAGAATTATACCTTCTTCTCAGCAGTACTTGGCACATGCACAAAATTGACCATGTACTAGGGCTTAAAAACCTAAGAATTCAGTTCAGAAAGACAGAAATATTAAATGTATAGTTCTAAGACCATGATGCAAAAAAAAAATCATATACAAAAAGGGTCATCTAAAGATGGAATAAAAATTAATTGGAAACTAAACAATTTAATCCTAAAGAATAAGTGGGTCAAACAAGAAATTATAGAAATAAACAGGAAATTCAGTCATGAGAATGACAATAATATGACAACATACCAAATTTTGTGGGATGCAGCAAATGCAGTTCTAAGGGGAAGTTTAATATCTCTGAATGCACACATGAATAAATTAGAGAAAAGGGAGGTCAATTAATTGGGCATGCAATTGTAAAAGCAAGAAAAAGAAGAAATTGAAAATCCCCAATTAAATATTTATGAATTCAAAGGAAAACTATTGAATTAATAAATAAAAACTAAGATCTGGTTTTATGAAAAACAATAAAATTAATAGACCCTTAGTAATATGATAGAAAAGAATGAAGTAAACCAAATTATAAGTATCAAAAATGAAAAGGGTGAATCTACATCCAAATGAAGAAGAAATTAAAACAATAATTAGGAATTATTTTGCCAAATTGTATGCACATAAATTTGACAATCTTAGAGAAATAGATGAATATTTACAATAATATAAGTTGTCCAGATTAAATGAAGAAGAAGTAAATTACTTAAATAACCCCATCTCAGAAAAAGAAATTGAACAAGCCATCAGCAAATTCCCTAGGAAAAAAATCTCTAGGGCCAGATGGATTTACTAGAGAATTCTATCAAATATTTAAAGATAAATTTATTGAAATGCTCTACAAACTATTTGGGTAAGATTACTGAAGAAGTAGTCCTACTAAATTATTTTTATGACACAAATATGGTACTGATACCTAAATCAGGAGGAGATAAAATGGAGAAAGAAAATTATAGACCAATTTCCCTCATGAATACAGATGCAAACATTTAAAAAAATATTAGCAAAAAAACTATAGCAACTTATCACAAGAATAATATACTTTGATCAGGTAGAATTTATTCCAGGAATACA
Source organism: Gymnobelideus leadbeateri (assembly GCA_011680675.1). Lineage (NCBI taxonomy): Eukaryota > Metazoa > Chordata > Mammalia > Diprotodontia > Petauridae > Gymnobelideus > Gymnobelideus leadbeateri. The sequence continues at coordinate 78,707 of WOXC01008571.1, forward strand.
AGGATGGTTTAATATTAGGAAAACTATCAATAAAATTGATCATATCAACAATAAAACTAGCAGAAACCACATGATTATCTCAATAGATGCAGAACAGCCTTTTGACAAAATACAACACCCATTCCTATTAAAAACACTAGAAAATATAGGAATAAATGGTGCCTTTCTTAAAATAATAGGTAGTATCTATTTCAAGCCATCAGCAAGTATTATATGTAATGGGGATAAGCTAGAAGCATATCCAATAAGATCAGGGGTGAAAGAATGGTGTCCACTATCACCCCTCTTTTTCAATATGGTACTACATATATTAGCAGTAGCAATTAGAGGAAAAAAAAGAAATCAAATGTATCAAATTAGGGAAAAAAGAGACCAAGCTATCACTCTTTGCATATGATATGATGATACACTGAGAGAATCTTAGAGAATCAAGTAAAAAGTTACTTGAGACAATAAATAAATTTGACAAAATTTCAGGATATAAAATAAACCCACATAAAACCTCGTCATTCCTGTATATTTCTAATGAAATCCAACAGCAAGACATAGAAAGATAAATCCCATTTAAAGTTACTGTAGACATTATAAAATATATGTGAATCTACCTGCCAAAACAAATCCAGGACATATATGAACACAACTACAAAACACAAATACAGTCAGATCTAACTCATTGGAAAAAAAAAAAAAAAACATCAATTGCTCATGGCTGGGTTGAGATAATATAATAAAAATGACTATGTTATGTTAAATTAAATAACATATTTTGTTCCATACCTATCAATTTACAAAATAATTTACTTTATAGAATTAGAAAAAGTAGTAACAAAATTCATTTGGAAGAAGAAAAGTTTCAAAATATCAAGGAAATTAATGAAAAGAAAAGCTAGGGAAGGTGGCCTAGCTATCTCAGATTTTAATCTGTATTCAAAGCAGCAGTCATCAAAACTACTTGGTACTGGCTGAGGAATAGAGCAGTGGATCAATGGAATAGACTGGGAACAAGAGACTCAGAAGTCAATGATTATAGTAATCTACTATAATCTATACTAATCCAGTTTGGGGGATAAGAACTCTCTATTTGACTACAACTACTGGGAAAACTGGAATAATGCATGGCAGAAACTGGGCATAGACCAATATCTAACACCATATACCAAAATCAAGTCTAAATGTATGCATGATCTAGGTATAAAGGCTGATAGTGTTAGCAATCTGGGAAAGCAAGGAATAATTGACCTGTCAGATTTATGGAAAGGGGAAGACTTTATGACCAAACAAGAATTGGAAAGTATTAAAAAATGCAAAATGGATAATTTTGATTACATGAAATTGAATGACTTCTGTACAAACAAAGCCAATGTAACCAAGATTAATAAGGAAGTAGGAACCTGGGAAAGACTTTTTACAACCAATGTCTCTGATAAAGGCCTCATTTCTAAAACATACAGAGAATTGAGTCAAATCTATAAGAATACAAGTCATTCCCCAATTGATAAATGTTTAAAGATATGAACAGATAATTTTCAGAGGAAGAAATTAGAGATATCTAGAAGCATATGAAAAAAATGCTCTAAATCACTATTGATTAGAGAAATGCAAATCAAAGAACTCTGAGGTATCACATCTCACAAGATTGGCTAAGATGACAAAACAGGAAGACGACTAATGCTGGAGAGGATGTGGACAAATTGAAATACTAATGCATTGTTGGTGGAGTTGTGAACTGATTCAGCCGTTCTGGAGAGCTATCTGGAACTATGCCCAAAGGGATAGAATTAATTTCATACTCTTTGACTCAGCAATACCACTTCTAGGGTTGTATCCCAAAGAGATCATAGAAGTGGGAGGAAGACAAATATGTACAAAAAATATTTATATTAGTTCTTTTTGTGGTGTCAAAGAATTAGAAATTAAGGTGATGCCCATAAATAGGGAACTGTCTAAATTAGTTGTGGTGTATGAATGTAATGTAATATTATTGTGTTAAAAGAAACAAGGAGCAGATGGACTTCATATCTACCTAGAGAGGCTTATACAAACTGATGCTGAGTGAGAAGAGCAGAACCAGAAGAAATCTATACACAATTACAGACACAACATATATTTGATGACCAATTTTGATAGACTGGATTCTTCTCAGCAATGAAGGGTTATAAGTCAACTCCAAAAGACTCATGATGGAGAGAGATGTCAATATTCAGAGAAAGAACTAGAAAGAACAGAGTTTGAATTCAGATTGAAGCAAACTACCTACTCTCTTTCTTTTTCTTGCTTAGTTTTGCTTCCTCTTTCCCATTGTTTATTCCATCCCACACAATACTTCTTTATAACCTGACTAATGTCTAATGTGAAACTATTTGCAGATCCTATACTTGATTGTATGCCACCATGGGGGGAGGCAGAAGAAAATTTGAAACTCAAGGAATTTTGGAATTGAATCCTGTAAACTAAAAGTAAACAAACTAATAAAGACCAAAAATTTTATATCAAAATTAAAATAAAAAAAAATCATAGCTATATTACAGAATTATCAGGTCAAGGGGAAAATATTGCAAGTGACCAGGAAAAATAATATATTAGGAGTCACAATGAGGATTATATAAGATTTAGCAACTGCAACATTAAAATATCAGAGACCACAGAATATGATATTCCAGAAGGCAAAGGAGCTAGAACTACAAATAAGAGTCACCTACCCAGCAAAATTAAGCATTATATTTCAGTGGGAAAAATGGTTATTCGTTGAAATAGAAAGAGTCCAAGTTTTCATAGGGAGAGCACCAGAATTGAAAAACAAAACAAAACAAAACAAAATTACCTCTGATATCAATACCCAAGAGAAGTCGAAAAAGTAAAATGAAACATAAGGTATTCAATGGAACTGAACTATTTATATCTAGATGTGGGAAGTTGATGCTTGTAATTCTTAAATAGTGTACCCCTAATAGTATAGCTAGAAGGAATATACATAAACAGAGGTCATATATTATCAACTGGACAGAAGCATTCTCTAACCTATGGATGGTCAGAGCTAAACAAAGCAGGGTAGAGAGAGGAGAATCAGGAATCAAACAGAAGTTTAATTTCAAAGAGAGGGAAATGGCTTGTAAACAAGAACGCTCATGCTAGCAGCCCACCAGGGATGTGGGGGAATGGACCTGCCTTACTGCAGGAAGTTCTCAATATCTATACCTGTGGTAAACAGTGACCTGTTGCCCTGACAATGAGGGGAAGCAACAACAATGTGACAAATTTTATTCCTAGCAGGGCTTCATGACCAAAACATTGATTCATCAGGTATTTGTCCTAGCTCAGAGAATACCTGATATGGTTGAAAGCAATACAATAATTATATGAAACAAATTTAGGACTTTTCTGGGGATGAGATCATCCAAAGAGTGATTCCAAAGGTTTGTTGTGATGCCAAGCTCAGGGCAAATCTTGCTTCCCCAACCTGAGCTCTGGAAAACAGGATGTCTCCTAATATATTGAAAAGGTATAAGGTGAATTTGAGAGAATGACATAAAGAATAATTAAGGAATGAGAAATAGGAGAACACTGAATACAGAAAGAAGGGGAAGATGAAATGAGGAAAATTATTTCATATAAAGAGACATGAAAAACCTATTTCAAAGGAGGGAAAAAAAGAAAATGAGTGATGGTCATTGCTTGAACCTTATGCTCATCAGTATTGACTCAAAGAGGGAATAATATACACTATTATCTGGATGTAGAAATCTATCTTACCCAACAGGGAAGTAGGAGGGGAGGAGATTAAGTAAAGCAGATTAAGTAAAGATTTAGTAAAGGGGTTGAGGAGAGGGAATTGACAGAAGGGAGGGAGGATCAAAGGGGTTGATAGAAACAAAACACTGGTGAGGAATTAAAGGATGGAAAGAGAAAAAGGAAAAACAGAAGGAAAATAGGATGGAGGGAAATACACAATTAATAATCTTAACTCTGAATGTGAATGGGATGAACTCTTCCATAACATGGAAGTAGATAACAGAGTAGATCAAAAGCCAGAATGCTACAATATGTTATTTACAAGAAATACATTTTAATCAGAGAGATACGCACAGAGCAAAGGTAAGGAACTGCAGCAGAATCTATTTATGCTTCAACTTCAGTTAAAATAAAAAAGCAGGGAAAGGATTCCCAAACTAAGAAAAAGAAAAGTAAAAATGTATCTAATTAAAAGGGAAAAGGAAGGAAACTACATCTTGCTAAAATATACCATAGACAATGAAGTCATATCAAAACTAAACATATATGCACAAAGAGATATAGCATCAAAATCTTAAATGAGAAGTTCAGTGAGGTACAAGTTCTTGACCAAACAAGAGATAGAGAGAATAACAAAATATAAAAATAGATAAGTTGGATTATATTAAATTAAAAAGCATTTGCACAAACAAAACCAATGCAAGTAACACTAGAAAGAAAACAGAAAACTGGGAAAAAAAAAACAACTTTACAAGTGTCTCTGACAACGACCTGTTTTCTCAAATATAAAAAGAACCAAGTCAAATTTCTAAGAATACAAGCCATTCCCTAAATGATGAATTGTTAAAGGATATGAACAGGTGATTTTCTGATGAATAAAAAAATCTATCTATAGGCATATGAAGAAATGCTCTAAATCACATCTAATCAGAGAAATACAAATTAAAACAATTCTGTGGTACTACCTCACACCTATGAGATTGGCTGATAAGACAAAAAAAAAAAGAAAAATGTCAGAGCATGCGGAAAAATTGGAACACTAATGCATTGCTGGAGAACATCCAAAGAACAACCAAACTGTGCATACTCTTTGATCTAGCAATACCACTACTTGGTTTATATCTCAAAGAGATTATTAAAAAGGGAAATATTTAAACATATTTATAACAGCTCATTTCGAGCTGGCAAAATATTGGCAATTGAGGGGATGCCTCTCAGGTCAGGAATCACTGAATAAACTGTAGTATATGAATGTAATGGAATGCTACTATGAAATAATGACTTGAGAAAAACCTGGAAAGACTTGTACAAACTGATGCAAAGTGAAATGATCAGAAACAAGGAAACTTTTCATACAGTATTTGCAACATTGTGTGATGATCAACTATGAATGACTCAGCTCTTCCTACTAACATGATGATCCAATACAAGTACAAAGCACTAACAAAGGAAAATGCTATCCAGAGTTTGGATCCACAATATGGGATTCAAAATCTAGTAAAAATGGATGATAAAAATTGTCTTGACGTGTTTGAGGAAAAATAAAATATTATTAAAATAAAATTAATATTTAATCATCAAAATTAATTTTAAAAAAATACTGTGTGGAGATAGTAAGCATTAGGGAAGTATTGGACCTTCATTCTCCCACAAGTCTGATGCATACTGTAAAACCTCAGAAACATTTGGATAATTTAGACGAGGCCAGATAAGTCATTGTATGTAAGAGGCATTATGGGCTTAGACAGTGTCACCTATTTCAGCAACCCCTAGGCTTAATGCTATAATTAAGGCTAATGGCTATTCAAATATGAGATTCCTTTTCATTATGACAATTATCAGTGTTGCTTAGAGTTAGAAAAAGTCTGTATGTAAAATAGCAAAGGAAATACATTTTCTGATTTAAGCAGAAAAGGTTCATTTTCCAACTAGGGGCAACAGTCTCTATGTGTATTATAAATCACACCATTCTCTTTCCCTAAAGATTATGAAAGCAGCCTATTGCTTCCACCCACAATGCTACCCTTAGAGAGATGATCTAGATGTGGAGCAAGTTAGGAGGAAGCTATCAAATTAACTTGTGTAATTTGCAGGGGGTAGTAGAATTCATGCAGATTGAAACTGATCCTTGAGAGGATCAGCAGAATACATCAGCCATCAACTATATGGTGAAAAATTCCATACTGGACCTAAAATAGCATGCAGCCAATTATAATGGGCTGAAGCTCATTGAGCAGATGCAATTTATTAGAGATCACTACATACAGCTTGGTCTAGAGGCACTGAGAATGGCATTGTTCATGTGTAAAGGCCTTTCAATGTAAATATTTAGGAGGCATTCCATCAGAAGTTCTTTGAGGCCACCAGAGAGCTATGTAATACTCCTGTTGTTCTCCCCAAAGGAGAGGCCTATCACCCACCCTAGAAGCAGCTTAGGTTGAGTCCACTAGATAGTAGGCATGGATAAAACTGGAGAAGTTGGAAACAGACCTGAAGAAGGGAACTCCCTCAAGGGAAGCATCAGGCAGGAGCCATGATGATCTTTGTAACTGTTACTTTGAATGTGGTGATTTCCTCAATGCCCACAAGTGTTACATCAGGGATTGAGATTAATGCAGCAGGGTCAAACATGTAGGCAAATGCCTCAACATAAATAATCAGTGAGGGAAAAGAGACAGCTAGACCCAGACTTCTCTTACCAAGCTTACGTTTGCATCAGGTACGGCTGAATGGGTTGCTGGAAAATATCAGCAGGCAACTAAGGTCTTTCTGTTAGTTTCATTTGATCATTTCCCTGAATTACTATGGTGCCCTAGAATTGGGGCACTATATTGAGATCTTTTTGCTCTGGCTAACTTTGATCAACAGAGCTACAGCACAATGTCATCTCTAGTGGTGCCTTCAAATTGTTGGCTTCCACATCAGGAGTCTCTGTACTCAGATCTGAAACCATGCTCTTATCCAGTATATCAATGCCAATGTCTCTGCTGACATGCATGAAATGGTCATAGCCTTCAATACCACTGAAACTACAGTAGAAGATGAGCTAACACAATTGACTCTTGAGGGGCTTGTTAATGTTTGAAGTGAATCCCATAGCAAGATTAAATATCTCTGTTATATGGACCAGTGCAGCACCTCCTTTGAGAAGCCGTTGCACATGCACAAAGAATTCCAGAAAAATGTTAAAGCCATGATTCTTCCAGCAGTCATATTGTGAAACCAGACCTATATCAGGGATTCTCCTTGGGAAGGGAGTCAGGGAAACCTTATGGAAACTAACATCCAGTCACAGATGAGCATAAATATGTGATGGGGGAGTTACTACCACCCGGACCCTACTACCACGTTTGATTGTCTCTCCCCAACCCCACATTCCCCACATCTCTCTGGTTCCAGAGATCCAGCCTGCTTACTTGACCACGAGCCTGGGAGGTTGCATCTTTCAATGCAGAGGTTGCCTCTACACATTTTTTCCTTTTCTTTCTTCTTACACAACTGAGGCCAATGGGCATAGAGCCACTGGCACCCCAAGATTTCCCTCTGTGGGGCATTTGGCAGCCAAATTGTCTGGCTACTCCCAGGACTGACAGTTTCAGTTGCCTCACTGGCTAGACAGATTCCTAATGACCCTAACCTTGTCTGTCCACCTGTGTCAAGGGGTAGGGAAACAGGTTGAGCTGGGCTACTTCTCCTGTTGCTGTTTTAGAATAGGGGAAAAAGTCCTAAAGTGCCCCTACCAAAAAAAACTGTATTCATGAATTTTCTTTTTCCTGAGTTAGAAACGAATTTTTGACTCTTTAGTTATTAAAAAAGCAGAATAACACCACTACCCCCAAAAGAAAAATACTATTCAGATACAAAAAGCAAGAGATGCTTGAGAAGGTAAACAGGGAAAAGAAATCATACTGAACTTATCCATTCCTACATGGAAAAATGATAACTGTAACTGATGAAACTTTTCTCAGTATGAAAATAGTGGAAGAAGGAGATATGGGCATATGAATACATATGTGAATGTGTGGATATAGGTTTATAGATATACATGGATAGAGGGCACAGGTTGAACTTAATAGCAAGGAATGATACTTAAAAGTTCAAATTAAGAGGTGGCTAGGTGGCGCAGTGAGTAAGAGCACCGGCCTCGGAGTTGGGATGACCTGAGATCGAATCCGGCCTCAGAAAATGAACACCCACACATAAATAATGACTAGCCTTTTAACCTTGAGCAAGTAACTTAACCTCAATTGCTTTAAAAAAAAGTTGAAATTAAGAGCTGAGAGAGGAATATAACAAGAGGATATGGGGAGAGACTGAATATGGTAAACTATGTCATATAGAATAGGCTAGGGAAAATGATTACAAGGGAGGGGAAGAACAGGAAGGCAAAAAGGCATAACCTTATTCTCATTGAATTTGTCTCAGGGATTGAATGACATACATACTAAATAGGATACCCCACCCTATAGGAGAGTAGGGGGGAAGGGGAAAAGAGGGGGATGATGGAAAGGAGGGCAGGAGGGAAGGGGGTAGGGAAGTTGGAGGCACCCACTTTCAAAAAAGGGACAGGATCAAAGTAGGGAATAGACCAAGTAGGAGGTGGGATAGGAGGGAGGTAAATATAGTCAGTCTTTTACAATATATCTACTATGGTAATATTCTTCTCTAAACATATATGTATAATTCCATGGAAAGAGAGAAAGAGAGAGAGAGAGAGAGAGAGAGAGAGAGAGAGAGAGAGAGAGAGAGAGAATATACCAATGTTTTATAAGTCATAGGAAATTTGCAGATAAAGAATCTCCTATCACAGAAGATCTGCACTACTTCCAAAACTTTTTTCTTAGGTTATACACATGAACTTATGTAAATATATTTCCATTTTAGTCATATTGTGAAACAAAACTCGGAACAAAAAGGGAAAAAATGAAAAAAAGTGAAAATGGAATATTTTGATCTGCATTCAGACTCCATGGTTTTCTCTGGTGTGGATAGCATTTTCCATCACTGTTATGGGAATGGGAATCTAAGATCTTCCCTTCCCATAGGCCCTTTGATGGGCTTAAGTGACTCTGAGAACTTTCCTTGATTTGAAAATATACTCTGCCCCCTAATAGGCTGAATGTTTTCACCTGGAGCCTGTGCTGGCAGGCTTGTATTTCAGGAATGTTCACACTTTGTTGCTTTGTGATTGGGCAATAGACCAAGAGTGTTGTGACATTCTCTGATCCAGGGGAAGGCTATATATACACTGATGTGAAGTTTTGTTTTGGGGTTCACTTTGAGAAGAGTTGTGTGATTTGACAGACAAGAGTCTGGGAAGGCATTGAGCCCCCTGGATGTTGGTGCTTCCCTCTCTGGTAACTGACTAGGTATGGATATCAGGGTCAGACTGCTGGAAGCCTGTCTGCTGATCTTTTTCTCTCTCTGCTTGTAACTTTTGCTTGTAAATTGTTTGTATTCTCTGAAGTTCAGGATGCTGACCTGTTTTCCCCTGAACTAAGTAAATGACATATGTTTGACTAAAGCAGATTGTTAACACATTTTAAGTTACTTTCCTTTAGAAAAGCAGATCTAAGACCTTGTGTTGGCAGCCACCATGGGTATGCTACAATAACAAATCTTTTGGAATTCTTTAAGGTCATTGTATTGCTAAGAAGACCTAAGGCAATCATAGCTGATCATCCCAAAATGTAGCTTTTACTGTGTACAATGTTCTCATGGCTCTGCTCAATTCACTCAGCATTAACTCACTTAAATCTTTCTAGGCTTTTCTGAAATCTGCCTGCTCTTTCTTAGAGCAAAATACGATTTCATTACATTCACATGCCACAACTTGTTCAAGACATTCTCCAATTGATGGGCATGCCCTCAGCTTCCAATTATTTGCCAGCACATAAAGAGCTGCTATAAATGTTTTTGTACATGTAATCCCTTTTTCCCTTTTTAAGATATCATTCGGAAACAGATATATTGGCGGTATTGAGGGATGAAATGGTTTACAGAGTTTGGTTGTTCTTTGTTTATAATTCAAAATTGTTCTCCAAAATGGTTGGATCAGTTTACAATTTCACCAGCAATGCATTAGTAATCCAATTTTCCAACAACTGTTCCAACATTTATCATTTTCCTTTTCTCTCTGATAGGTGTGAAGTGGTACCTCAAAACTGTAATTTGCATTTCTGTAAACATTTAGAGCATTTTAAAATATGACTATAAATAGCTTTAATTTCTTCATCTGAAAACTGTCTTTTCATATCATTTGGTCATTTATCAATTGGGGAATGACTTGTGTTCTTATAAATATGACTCAGTTCTCTACAGACTTGAGAAATGAGGCCTTTATCAGAAACACTGGCTTAAAAATTATTTCCAATCTTTCTGTTTTCCTTCTAATTTTGGTTACATTGATTTTATGCACAATCTTTTTTTTTTTAAATTAATTTATTAGTTTAGTTTCAGTTAACAAGATTCAATTCCACAGTTCCTTGATTTTCAAATTTCCTTTACTTCCCTCCCCCCTCCCCTCATGACATCATATAGTACAGTATAGGGTCTGCAAATGCATTCATATTAAACATTATTCCAATTACAAAGGCATATTGTACTAGGTGGGATGAAAGATGGTAAGGAAGAAGTAAAACCAAACAATGAGAAGAACAAGATCATTTAGTTTGCTTCCATCAGGATTCAGGCTCAGTTCTTCCTAGTTATATCTCTGGATGGCGCATTTCTCACTTTCTTGAGTCATTCGGGATTAACTTATATCACTGCATTGCTGAAAAGAGTCCAGTCTGTCATAGTTGGTCGTCACAGATATGGTATGTCTGTGATTGTATACAAATTTCTTCTGATTCTACTCTTCTCGCTCAGCATCAGTTTGTATAAGTCTCTCCAGGTAATTATGAAATCCGTCACCTCCTCGTTTCTTATAGCACAATAAAATTCCATTACATTCATATACCACAACTTGTTTAGCCATTCCCCAATTGATGGGCACCCCTTTAGTTTCCAATTCTTTGCAACCACAAAAAGGGCTGCTAAAAATATTTTTGTACATATGGGTCTTCCTCCCACTTCTATGATCTCTTTGGGATATAACCCTAGAAGTGGTATGGCTGGGTCAAAGGTTATGAAATTATTTATAATCCTTTGGGCATAATTCCAGATTGCTCTCCAGAATGGTTGAATAAGTTCACAACTCCACCAGCAATGTATTAGTGTTCCAATTTGCCCACATCCTCTCCAGCATTTGTCACTTTCTTGTTTTGTCATCTTAGCCAATCTGACTGGAGAGATGTGGTATCTCAGAGTTGTTTTGATTTGCATTTCTCTAATTAATAGTGATTTAGAGCATTTCTTCATATGCTTATAGATATCTTTAATTTCTTTCTCTGAAAACTTCCTATCCATATCCTTTGACCATTTCTCAATTGGGGAATGACTTGTATTCATATAGATTTGGCTCAATTCTCTATAAATTTTAGAACTGAGTCCTTTATCAGAGACACAGGTTGTAAAAATTCTTTCCCAATTTCCCACCTCCCTCTTGATCTTGGTTACATTGGCTTTGTTTGTGCAGAAGCTTTTCAATTTAATGTAATCAAAATTATCCATTTTGCATTTTATAATGCTCTCTAATTCTTGACAATCTTTAATTAAATGTAATCAAAAGTATCCATTTACATTTCATACAAAGCTGGAGTCTAGGTTTATAAAATAGTAGGTTACTATAGTCATTTTTCACTTTGTCTTCTATACTTAATCTATTCCACTGATCCACCACTCAATTGATTAACACATGCCAAATAGTTTTGAAGATTGCTGCTTTCTAATGTGGTTTGAGATATAGTATTGCTAGACTGCCTTACTCTGTATTTTTTTCCCATTAATTTCCCTCCATATCCTTGAGTTTTTTTCTTCCAAATAAATTTTACTATTTTTTCTGTATAAAATATTTTTTGTATAAAATATTTTTGATAGTTTGATTCATATAACAATGAAAAATAAATTAATTTACATTGAAATGTCATTTTATAATACTAATTAAGCCTATCAATGAAGAATTGATAGTTTTCCAATTGTTTAGAACTCTCTGTTTCTGTGAAAATTATTTTGAAATTGTGTATGTAGACTTCCTGGCTTTATCTTGGCAAGTAGACTTCCAAATATTTTATATTGCCTTAGCTATTTTATTTATTTTTTCTCTCCATTCTTTTTTTCAAAAGCTATATTAACTTCTGGTTTACATTATTCATTTCCATCAGTTTGAGTTACAATTTTTCCCCATTTTTCCTCTATCTACCACCCCTATATAGCAGTCCCATAGGATATCCCCTCATCCAATATGCTCTCTCTCATCTCTTCTCCCATACCCCCTTTGAATTTTCCAGTAGGGCAAGGTGAATCCTCATGCCCCAATGCCTGCACATATTATCTCCCAATTATATGCCAAATAGTATTAATCATAGTATTTATATATTTTTTTAAAATGGATTTTAAAAGGAAGATAAGCAAATCAGTATATACTGTACATGGGTAGCTATGCAAAACATTACCATAGTAGATATATTGTAAAAGACTGACTATATTTCCTTCCCTCCTCTCCCACCTCCCACCTGGTCCACTCCCCATTTTGGTCCTCTCCCTTTTCAAAAGTGGGTGCTTCCAACTACCTCCCACAACCCTAGCCTCCCTTCCATTGCCCCCCTATAATCCCCTTCTCCCCTACTCTCCTGTAGGGTGAGAAACCCTATTTAGTACGCATGACATTCTCTCACTGATCCAAATTAAATGAGAATAAGGTTTTGCTTTTTTCCCTTGTAACCACTTTCCCTTGCTTCTTCTATATGAGATAGTTCACCCCATTCTGTCTCTCCCCATCTCCTCTCATTATATTCCTCCCTCACCTCTTAATTTCACCTTTTAAGTATCATACCTTCCTATGAAATTCAACCTGTGCCCTCTATCGATGTATATCTGAAAACATATATACACACATTCCACATATGTGTTCATATGCCCATACACCCTTCTTCAACTATTTTCATACTGAGAAAAGTTTCATCAGTTACAGCTAACATTTTCCCCTGAAAGAATGTAAAAAGTTCAACTTTGATAAGTTCATAATGATTTCTTTTCCCTGTTTACCTTATCAAGAATCTCTTGCTTCTTGTATCTGAATGTCAAACTTTCTATTCACCTCTGGTTTTTTCCTCAAGAATGCTTGAAAGTCCTCTTTTCCATTGAATGAACATATTTTCCCCTGAAACATGATACTCAGTTTTGATGGGTAAGTGATTCTTGATTTTAATGACAGCTCCTTTGCCCTTTGGCATATCATATTCCATGCCCTTTGATCCCTCAGAGTAGAAGCTGCCAAATGGTGTGCTATCCTGATTGTGTTTCCAGAATATTCAAATTGTTTCTTCCTGGCTGCTTGTAATATTCTCTCCTTGATCTGGGATTCTGGAACCTGGCTATAATATTCCTAGGAGTTTTCTTTTTCAGGAGGTGATTGGTGGATTCTTTCAACCTCTCTTTTGCCCTCTGGTTCTAAAACATTGGGGCAATTTTCCTTGAGAATTTCTTGAAGGATGATTTCTAGGTTCTTTCTTTGATCATGGTTTTCAGGCAGTCCAATAATTTTTAGACTGTCTCTCCTGGATCTCTTTTCAGGTCAATGGTTTTTCCCATGAGATATTTCACATTGCCTTCTATTCTTTCATTTGTTTGGATCTGCTTAATAGCCTCTTGATTTCTCATAAAGTCACTAGCTTCCATTTGCTTCAGTCTAATTCTGAAGGAATGATTCTCCTCAGTGAGCCTTTGAGATTCTTTTTCCATCAGTCACATTCAGCTTTTTAAGGCATTCTTCTCCTCATTTCCTTTTGGAGCCTCTTTTGCCATTTGAGTTAGTCTATTTTTTAAGGTGTTATTTTCCTCAGTCAGACTGTTGACTCTCATTTCATACTTTTCTGGCATCTTTCTCATTTCTTTTCTCAATTTTTCTCCCACTTCTCTTATCTGCTTCTTAAGGTCCTCTATGGCCTGTAACCAGCTCCTATTTTCATTTGGGCCTTTTGGTGCAGGATTTCTGACCTCCCAGTCCTCCTCCTGTTCCATGCTTCGATCCTCTTTGCCCCCCAAATAGGAGTCTAATGTTGAATTTTTCTGTGTATTTTGTTTCCTTTCCTAGGCATGTTGCCCCTCAATTACTTGATTTTTGGGCTTGTTGCCAGAGTAGGACTCTGCCAAAAGCCAGGGGAGCTTCCCTCCTATCAGCTGGGATTTTCTCTGGCAAGCTGGTCACACACCCCAAGAACTCCACCCCAGACTGCAATCTAGATCCAAGAAGGGTAATGCAAGAGTGATAACCCCCCAGATGATTGCTGGATCCCCCACACAGTTCACAGGCCAGGAGCTGAAGCTGCAAAGTGGGAATGTGGAGCAAGTTATGTGGCTACTAAGAGGCTTCTTGCCTCAGGGGAAAGAGGCTGATGCACTCTCCCAACCAGTCCCAATGTCCATAGGGAACTGACCTTTCACTTTGTCTTAGGCATCTATGTGTTGACAATTCTGGAAACACCACATCTGCAGGTGTTTTGGGGTCCCTCCAGCTGGCTGCTGGTCTGGCCACACTGGGGTTAAAACCTCCGACTCACAAGGACCTGGGCTAGGTTCCCAAAGTGTTGGACACTCCCTGCTGGGCTGCTGGGCTTTGCTCAGTGGGAGGTTAGCTTCTCTGCATCATTTTGTGTGTTCTGGAGCTCAAGAAGTCATTCAGAGTTCCCCTTTTACATAATTTTGAAGTGGAGTGGGTGAGAGCTCCATGGAACCGCTATTTCTACTCTGCCATCTTGACTCAGCCCCCCCATTCTCAGCTATTATTAAAGAAATTTTTCAATCTCTTGGTAATGACCTTTAATGATAATATATGAAAATGCTGATGATTTATGCGCATTTATTTTGTATCTTGTGATTTCATTCAAGTTGTTAATTGCTTGAATCAGTTCTTTACTTGATTCTCTAGAATCTCTTATTACAGCATCATAACATCTGCAAAGAGGGATAGTTTTATTTCATCATTACCTATTTTAAATGCTTAAATTTCTTTTATTTATTGCTAAAGCTATCATTTCTATTATATTATTGAATAATAATTGTGATAATGGGCATCCTTGTTTCATCCCTGATTTTATTGGGAATGCTTTTGGCTTGTGCTCATTACAGATAACACTTGCTGATTCTTTTAGATTAATACTAGTTGTCATTTTAAGTAAAACTACATTTAAATGTTTTTTAATGAAAAATAAAGTTCTGGCATAGTTAACTGCTGAGATTCTTTCTAAATTTTAAATTCTGTGATTCTGCTTAGTAATGTGTTCTATGCCTGAAGATGTGACAATCTTTGTTGCTCTGTATCGATTTAACTATAAGATTCCTTCAAAGGCAAGAAGTTAAGGTATATATATAATTGGAGTGTCAGGTGAATTTCTCTTTTACTTTATTTTCTCCAAAGTGTGCTTATAAATTATATTCAAACTCAAATATCTTTCCTCTTGAGAACAAAATCTGAAATTCTCTCCAG
Organism: Gymnobelideus leadbeateri; assembly: GCA_011680675.1. Taxonomy (NCBI): domain Eukaryota; kingdom Metazoa; phylum Chordata; class Mammalia; order Diprotodontia; family Petauridae; genus Gymnobelideus; species Gymnobelideus leadbeateri. The sequence goes on from WOXC01008571.1 coordinate 94,023, forward strand.
TCATAATCATTCATTTTTCACATTTATGCATCTGTATTATTCCCCCAAAACCAAATTTTTCAGCACAGACTCCATATCTACCTCTTCTCCCAGTCAATTGCTCTCGGGCCTTATTGGGCAATGAGGGTCTCATCTTTGTTTCTTTGAATTCTTTTCCTCCAGTTAATGATTTCAAATAGGAATCACTTTCTATACTCAGCCTCTTCATCTCTACATCTTAAAGCAATGATATCATAAACCATTGGGATAAGTGCAAATATTAAGGAGTTATTCATTTATGTGAGCCTAAAAAACTTCAAAACTTCAACCTTGAATCATTCAACTATCAATTTTCTTTTTCTCTACTTCAAATTGTTGAATACTTCTGGGAAGTATCACAGATCCAGGGTACCCAGGGATACCATTTGTTAGGGAATCTGAACTGGGCCCAACTGTATACTTTTTTTTTCTTGGTTGACTCCACAACCTTTACTTGCTCATAATGCCCCAGTACTTTTGTCATTACCATCTCATGGAGCAGGTGATATTGCCTAATTTTTACTGAAAAAGGAAAAAAAAACTCCTGAATTATCTCATCTCTGGTACTATGCACTTCAAAGTCTCTCTGCAACTTCACCTGTCCTATTCTCCTGGATTATTCTTCTTACCAATATGTTACCTTGTTTTATTCACCTCTTTTAAGAGTTTAACCATTTGAATAACCCCTTTTTCTATGATCTTATCATATGATCATTATCAGAAAATATTTTCAGCTATCTACAAGCATAGTTTTAAAAAATAAAGAGCTTACTTTGAGTAGTCATTCCCTCAAGTTTGTTCCCCTCCCATCTTTCCTCCCACTCATTAGGATATTAGAAAGAATACTAATCATCTATATATTATAAACATGAACTCACTTTTCAAGTCCTAGCAATCTAACTTCAAGCCCAAACTTTCTACTCAATTGCCTTTCAAATATTTCTAAAGATATCTTTGCAGATAATCCTGATGGCCTTTTTCTGGATACTCATCATGACTGATATCTATGAAACTTTTGACATTGCTGATTATTGTCTCTTTCTAGATAGTCTCAATTGTCTAGTCTTCCATGTTATAACTCATTTCTATGTTTCTTTCTATCAATATAGCACAGCTCTGTTAAATTCTAATAGAAATGAGACCCTGTCAGATGATATATTGTCTTCCCAAAAATCACAAATTAACAGTAATTAGGTTGTATTTTTTAGCTTGTTAAACATTTTCCAAATACATTTTAACCTTTTTCAGTCTACTTTGGGGATTGGCAGGCCAAGAGTTTGGCAATTCTGCTCTAAATGATTTAATTTGCTCTTTTAGGAGTACCTAATTTTACATACATGATTCCCAAGTCTATCTATCTGTATTAAATCTTTGGATTGAAGTCTAGTTACATATTTCTAACTACCTATGAACATCTAAAACAAAATTCATAAAGCTTCATAAATACTTATCATCTCTTGCCTTTTCTAATATGTTCAACTTATTTTCATGTTGCTCTCTTTTAAATATACAAACTGCAACGTCTAGTGCCCTGTGCAAACTCGACTTCTCTGTTCCCTAAATTACCACTTCTTTGTTTTTACACAAAGCATTTTTCACCATTGGAATAATTGTTATCCTCACATGACCCTTTTGCTTTCTGTACTTTCCTTTGAGGTTCACTTAAATGAATAACCCCTTAATATTTGCACTTATACCAATGGTTTATGATATCGTTGCTTTAAGCTTGGAAAAGAAATTAGATGTCATTTGCTGCAATTTTCCCATTTTGTTGATAAGGAAAGGATAGCCAAGAAAATAAAGCTATTTTTCCATGAGATTAGAACTTAGGACCTCTGATTCCAAATCTAGCATTCAATCTCTGCAATTTCCACATCTTTATGCTTGTTGCACCTTCCTACTTTCTCCCCCCGCACCACATAATGCAAACTCCTTGAACTCAGAATGCTATTTTTTAGTTATATCCTGAACTTCATCCATCCCATGAGCAAAATACATGGTACACAAGTTATTATTGGATAAAGTTGAACTCCCACTCTGAAATTCTATACCCATGTGATTGTGTGAGTTCAGGTAAATCATACCATCTCTTGAAATGCAAATTTATTCATCATAAAATGAGATGAGAACCTGAGTTTTCTTTCATCATTCTATTATCTATGATCCTGACATTCTTTCACTTGGTTATAGTTGTGGGCTCTTTTGTTATTGAAGACAGTGACCCTGAGTTTTGTGTGTGGTCACATGCCCAAAGTCAAAGTCCTTGAAAGATAGTTGATTTGGGAGGGCACCTTTACAATGACTTGGACAACTTGAGTTATTGTTATGATGATCTGCCCAGTAGAGGATCTGGATTGCAAAGTTTTAAGTTAAAGAATAAATGAATTTACTTTATTTTCAACAAAATGAAGAGAGGTAAAGCTTAAGTTCTTCCAAAGTAACTAACTGTTGGATCTATGAATCAAGCAAAATGGGGAATGGGAAGCCACAAAAATCTCTTTAAAGCAAACAGAGCGATCTGTCTCTCTCTATTTCCTTATCTCTGTGATTCTACCTCTCTCTCTCTCTCTCTCTCTCTCTCTCTCTCTCTCTCTCTCCCCCTCTTTCACACACACATACACACACACACACACACACACACACACACACACACACACACACACCACAAAAGGAGGGTAATGAAGAAAAGAGCTCTTAGTATGGGAGATATTGTTAGTATTCTCATTAAAAAGTGGGAACACTATGGCTGAGAGTATCATAGGAGTCAATATTCTGTTATTTAGTTTGTGTCTGACACTTTATCACCCCATTTTGTTATTTGCTTGGTAAAGATATTAGTGGTTTGCCATTTCCTTCTCCAGCTCATATTGTAGATGATAAAATATATACAAATAGGGTTAAGTGACTTGCACAGCATGACAGAGCTAATAAGAGTCTGAGGAGCATTTGAACACAGGAAGATGACTCTTCTTGACGCCAGGCTGAGCATTCTATATACACTATGCCACTTAGCTGCCCTGCATCATGGGGGTCAGTTAGTATGAACTCTAGGGGAAAGGAAAAAACAAGTTGACTGAGCCAGGCTTCATATAAGATATAGAAAGATTGTTTCTCATTTTTCTTAGATAACAAAGATTACTGATGTATTTTCAGAGATTTTTAATTGTTTGTAAGGCAAACATCAGCCTACCTTAAACTTAAGGGGAACAACAAAAGCTTAGCTCTATTTTATCAATTTCCTGAGAATAAGTTTTATTGACATAACTTTTGTGGGTTTAGATTTCTTCTCCAGAGGAAGCTAAGATAGTAAACTTGTTTGAAGGAGGTATAGTGCATGAATCAGAGAATGAAATTTCAGAATAGTCTGGAGGGGGGAAAATAATGAAAGGAGCAAAGCAAACAAAGATTCTATAACAGGGTACATTTCTGAGCTTGACGGGACAGGCCTGGAATTTCTGCTGCTAGGGAAGCTAAGTCTTAGATAACTTGAATCACTTGGATTTGGGAGCTCTGAATTTTTATAGGATCAATGTCAATCAAGTGCATCTAAATGGTGAAGCTATAGTGTTGGGCCTAAAATTAGGAAAAACTGAGTTGAAATCCAGCTTCAGACCCTTATTAGCTCTGTGGTTCTGTGACTCTAAATAAGTCATAAAATCTCTTGATATTTTAGTTTTTTCATCTGTAAAAATGAAGATACTAATAGCACTTTCTTCATGGCATTGTTTTGAAGACGAAATGAGATAGTAAGGCAATTAGCAAAGGACCTAGAACATAGGAGGCATACTTATTCCTTTTCTCTTCCAAAGTCTGGCACTAATACGGCGACTACCAGGAGAAGAAAGTCATCAGGCTACTTAAGAAAAATGAACCAGCCCAAATTGGAAAAATGGTGCAGGTTTTAATTTCTCTCATGATTCATATGGAGGTAGGAACATGAAAGTGCCTGGCACTGAATTTCTATCCCCAGATCGAAAGGAAAAGCCAGTCCTAAAATTACAATAACAATAAGAAGAAGAAAAAAAAGGAGGCAAATAAATATAAGAAGCTAGAGAAAAGACCTAAGTGAGAAGGTAAAGAGAAGGGACAAAGAAAAGAAGTAGGTAATTAAATGCATCAAGAAAAAGAGTGATTTAAGAACATCCAAATCAGAGAAAGTGTAGGAAAACTGGAGCAGTGGGAGAAAAAAAATTGTGGGAATAGAATTGTATCAAAATGTTTAAGCCAACTTGTCCATCTGGGTAAAGTAAAGGCTTTAACTTAACAAACTAAAGATCTTTAAACACACACACATACAAACATACATACATGCATACATGCATACATACTAGAGAAACATCTGAAGGGAAATGCTTATCTGACCTTTAAATTCTTATAAAGTAAACACTATAATAAAATAAAAAGGAGTGACATGATGGATAACGTTGTTCTTATCTTTACCAATATTATTTCTGGGAAGTAGAACTTCAAAGTCATTCATTATTAATGATTTAGAACGTAGGTAACTTGGTTTTCTCCCTTTTCATATATCTTCATCACTTTGGAGAATGGCTCACATTTTCATGAATTTAAGTAAGATCCTTATGTGTCTTGGAATTTAGATATCTTAAAAAGCAAACAAATAAAAAACAGCTTCTTTGATCCGAAGAAACAAGTAGCTCATGCCCTTTTAAAAGAGTGTAGGGATTACAAACCACATACTTCTATCTCCAATCCAAAGGGATTTCTGAAATTTAGCACCTACACACACAACTTTAAAAGTAGAGTCTGATTTTGGAAATATTATGACTGCAGCTTTTCTCCCTGTTCCACTGAAGCCAAATTATACTTCTTCCAACCTTCTATCTCCCATGGGTCCCCTTTTTAACTACTCTACCTGTGAAGAGCAGAGCCAATAAAGAGAAAGAGGAGAGAACAAAGAATTTTTTTTTTAATGCCCTTCAGAATATTTCTATGCTATTAAACCGAAAATACTCCTTCTGGCCTCGTGAGGTTATCTTTGACATTCCCAGTCACAGTCTTTTCTACAATCTACTGCAACTTCTAACCTACCAATGATTGAAAGCAAACACACACATACACACACACACACACACACACACACACACGTATGTATAGTTTTTTTTTCAATTAAAAATTTTATATCAGTATCTCAGGTAAGAGACAGGAACTATGTAAATATTATAAAAGATAGCAATAAGGTTTGAGTCAAGTGGGCCTCCCATGTTAGACTCAGTGTAATCACATTATTCACAATTCTATACATTCCTATTATCTCTTATTCTGAATGGGAGCAACTAGGAAAGAATCCAAGTTGTGATCAGGAGTGTGCTTGCAAATGCTCAACAAGCTGATCTTGTGGAGGAGGGGGAGATATATTTCTGACACACTTTTGAAATTTGATCTGCAGGGAGAAGAGTCAAGATGGAGGAGTAGAAACTGAACCTCCACACTGCTCTGGCTTCCACCTCCTCCGATTCATGTAAAAGGTGACTCTGAAAAAATTTTGGAGCTATAGAACCCACAAAATGACACAGAGAATCTAACCCCCCTCTGAGGACAGTCCTGCAGGGCTACAGGAAGCAGCCAGGACAGCACTCTGGGAGCCGAGCCCAGCCCTGCCAAAGCCTGAGATTTTACCCTCAGGGCAGCCTGACCAGCCACTGGGTAGGGTGACTTCAGATCACAAACAGCCATGACAGTTTCCAGAATTATCAACACATAAATGCTAAGAACAACATGAGAAGTATGTAAGGTGTGGACTTTGGGATACTGTAGTTCGGGAGTATTGTATGGCTTTTATCTCCTGGAGGGAAAATCTGCTGAGGGACCATGGCTGTGAAGCCACCAACTACAGGGCAGCTTCAGCTCCTGGCTTGCAGATTGTAGGGGAAGCAAGCAACTAGTCTGAGGGGTAATCACTCTTGCTTGGATCTGGATTTTGGTATAGGGTGAAGTTACTGGGGTCCATGATCAGCTTGCCAGAGCACTAGGAGAAGTCATAGAGGGCACCCAACTAATAGCTTTGGCAGCAGAAAACCCCAGCAATTGGAACAAAGCTGCCCTGTCTGGTAGAAGAGTCCTACTGTGGCAAAAATCTCAAAAGTCAAGTAATTGAGTGGCAACATAAGCAGGCAAAGGAAGCAAAGCAATCAGAGCAATTCAACTTTACACTCCTATTTTGGGGAAGAAAAGGATCACCGCATGGGACAGGAGGAAGACACAAAGTCAGAACTCCTGCACCAAATACTCCCAAGAAAAATACGATCTAGTTATGGGCCATAGAGGACTTTAAGAAGGATTTTCAAAACCTAATAAGAGAACTGGTGGAAATTTTGGGAAGAGAAATGAGACTGGTGCAAGAAAATTATGACATGAGAGTCAACAACCTGACTGAATGAAATAAAACCTTAAAAATAGAATAACTCTAGGGGCGGAGCCAAGATGGCGGAATAGAAACAGCTCGTCCAAGCCTCTCTGCCCCCAGATTCTCCACAAACTATGTAAAAAAGGACTCTGAAAATCTTCTGGAGCCCCAGCACCCACAGAACGACACAGAGAAGCTAACCTCCCGCTGAGGACAGCCCAGCACCCTGCAGGAAGGACCAGCGCAGTGGTCTGGGAGCCGGCAGCGCACAGAGCGCAGGAGCCGAGCCGAGCCCAGGTTCACGTGAGCCGAGGTTTTAGCCCCAGGGCGGCAGGGCCAGCAGCACGCTGGAGGAACCCCAGAACACCAGGAACTGTGGAGACGCCAGAATTATCAACATAGACTTGCCTAGGACAAAGTAGAGGTTAGTGTCCTATGGACTTTGGGACCTGTATTTGGGGAATGCGTCAGCTCCCTCCCCTGGGGGCTAGAAGCCGCTGAGGAGACACGCCATTTTGTAGTTTTCAGAGGCAGCTCGGGCTCCCAGCCTACAAATCGTGGGGAGATCCAGCGATCAGTCTTGGGGGGTAATCATTCTTGCTTTAACCTCCCTGGATCTGGATTGTGATCTAGGGTGGAAGTCGTGGGTGGGTTTACAGCTTGCCAGAAACGGAAGTTGCCCCACACACGTTCGGGACGAAAATTCCTCTAGCTGGCCTTAAAGCCATAGTGTGGCAACAAGCCCAAAAGTTAAGCAATTAAGTGGCAACATGCCAAGGCAAAGGAAACAGAAAAATGCAACCTAGACTCCTATTTTGGGGGCATAGAGCGGGAAAAGGACTGTGAGGTCAGAAGTCCTGCTCCAAAAGCCCCAGGCGAAAACATGAGCGGGTTGCAGGCCATAGAGGACCTTAAGAAGGACTTTAAAATCAAATAAGAGAAGTGGAGGAAAAATTGGAAAGAGAAATGAGAAGGATGCAGGCAAAGTATGAAATGAGGGTCAACAGCCTGACTGAGGAAAACAACACCTTAAAAAATAGACTAACTCAAATGGCAAAGGAGGCCCAAAAGGGCAATGAGGAGAAGAATGCCTTAAAAAGTCAGATTTGCCAGATGGAAAAAGAATCTCAAAAGTTCACTGAGGAGATTCATTCCTTCAGAGTTAGACTGGAGCAAATGGAAGCTAGTGACTTTATGATAAATCAAGATGCTGTTAAGCAGATCCAAACAAACGAAAGATTAGAAGGCAATGTGAAATATCTCATGGGAAAAACCACTGACCTGGAGAATAGATCCAGGAGAGACAATTTAAAAATTATTGGACTACCTGAAAGCCATGATCAAGGAAAGAACCTAGAAATCACCCTTCAAAAAATTCTCAAGGAAAATTGCCCTGATGTTTTAGATCCAGAGGGCAAAATAGAGGTTGAAAGAATCCACCAATCACCTCCTGAAAAAGATCCCAAAAGAAAACTCCCAGAAATATTATAGCCAGGTTCCAGAATCCCCAGATCAAGGAGAAAATACTACAAGCAGCCAGGAAGAAACAATTTCAATATTGTGGAAACACAATCAGAATAGCCCAGGACCTGGCAGCTTCTACACTGTGGGATAGAAGGGCATGGAATATGATATTCCAGAGGGCAAAAGAACTGGGAATGAACTCAAGGGTCACCTACCCAGCAAAACTGAGTATTTTGTTTCAGGGGAAAATATGGTCATTCAGTGGAATAGAGGACTTTCAAAGCATTCTTGAGGAAAAAACCAGAATTGAATAGAAAATTTGACATCCAGACACAAGAAGCAAGAGATGCCTGAGAAGGTAATCAGGGAAAAGAAATCAAAAAGGAACTTATCAAAGTTGAACTATTTACATTCCTATATGGAAAAGCAATAACTGTGACTGATGATATCTTTCTCACTATGAAAAATAATGGAAGAAGGGGGTGTGGTCATATGAATACATATGTGAATGTGTGTGTATATGGTTACAGTTATATATGGATAGAGGGCATAGGTTGATTTTGTTGGGGAAGGGAGAGTACTCAAGGGATGAAATTATGAGGTGAGAGAGGAAAGTGGCAAGAGGAGATGGGGAGAGACATGGTAGGGTAAACTATCTCATGTAGGGGAAGTGGGTGCAAAGGAGGGGGAGAATAAGGAAGGCTAAAAAGGCAAAACCACATTCACATTGAATTTGGTTCAGGGAGAAAATGACATACATACTAAATGGGATATCTCAACCTACAGCAGGATAGGGGGAAGGGGATGAGAGGAGGGATGATGGATGGGAGGGCATCCTTGGGGTGAGGGGAGGTTGGAAGTACCCACTATAGAAGAGGGACAGGATCATGTAGGGAATGGACCAGGTGGGGGGTGGGATGAGTGGGAGGGAATTATAAGCAGCCTTGTACAATATATCTACTATGATAATGTTTTGCATAGCTAGACATGTACAACATATACTGAATTACTTATATCCCAAGAAGGAATGGGTGACAAGGGAGGAAGGAAATGGATCTGAAATTCAAGGTCGTAACATTAAATGTTTCAAATATATATATAAATACTATTATTAATACTCTTTTGCCTATAATTGGGAGATAAGATGTGCAGGCATTGGGACACAAAGATTCATCTTCCTCTAATGGAAAAGTCGATGGGGGTATGGGAGAAGGTATGGGAGAGAGCAGATTGGAGGAAGCGATATCTTGTGGGACTGCTATTCTGGGAGGTTGGGTAGGGGAATAATGGGGGGAAAATGATTGTAACTCAAAATCTGGCAGAAATGAATGATGTAAAACAGAAGTTAATAAAGTATTTGTTTAAAAAAAAATAGAATAACTCAAATTGAAAAAGAGTCTCATAAAGGCAATGAGCAGAAGAATGCCTTAAAAAGCTGAATTACCCAGATGGAAAAAGAATCTCAAAAGCTCACTGAGGAGAATCATTCCTTCAGAATTAGACTGGAGTAAATGGAAGCTAGTGACTTTATGAGAAATCAAGATGCTGTTAAACAGATCCAAGCAATTGAAAGAATAGAAGGCAATGTGAAATATCTCATGGGAAAAACCACTGAGCTGGAAAATAGATCCAGGAGAGATAATTTAAAAATTATTGGACTATCTGAAATCCATGATCAAAGAAAGAACCAAGAAATCATCCTTCAAGAAATTCTCAAGGAAAATTGCCCTGATGTTTTAGAAATAGAAGGCAAAATAGAGGTTGATAGAATCTATCAATCACCTCCTGAAAAAGAAACCAAAAAGAAAACTCCTAGGAATATTATAGCCAGGTTCCAGAATCCCCAGATCAAGGAGAAAATATTAGAAGCAGCCAGGAAGAAAAAATTTGAATATTGTGGAAAAACAATCAGAATAACACAGAATATGACAATTTGTACACTGAGGGATTAAAGGCTTTGGAATATGATATTCCAGAAGTCAAAGAAACAGGGATCAAAACCAAGAATTACCTACCCAGCAACACTGTGTATAATACTTCAGGGTAAAATATGGACATTCAATGGAATAGAGGAGTTTCAAGCATTTTTGATGAAAAAAACAGAGTTGTGAATAGAAAATTGGACATTCAAATACCAGAAGCAAAAGAAGAATGAGAAAGTAAACAGGGAAAAGAAATCATAAGGAAGTTATCAAAGTTGAACTATTTACATTCCTACATGGATAAGTAATAATTGTAACTTATGAAACTTTCTTCAGTATAAGAATAGTTGAAGGGAATAGAACTGTGTACAGATATAGAGATAGAGATATAAAGAAATAGATATAGAGACATAGATATAGATATAGATACACACATATATACATATGTATACATATATATATATATATGTCTATACAGGAGGTTATATGAGCATATGAATACAAATGTGAGTGTGTGTATATATGTGTACAGGCATACATAGATAGAGGGCACAAGACCAATTTAATAAGAAGGGATGATACATAAAAGGTGAAATTAAGAGGTGAGAGAGGAATATAATTAGAGGAGATAGAGAGACACAGAATGGGGTAAACTATCTCATATAGAAGAGGCAAGCAAAAATGTTTACAATGGAGGGAAAGAACAAAAAGTCGAAGGGGAATGGGTCAACCTTATTCTCATTTAATTTGGTTTAGGGAGGGAATGACATACACAATAAATAGGGTATCTCACTCGACAGTATATTAGGGGTGAAGGAGACAAGAGGGGAGATTATGGAAGGGAGGACAGGCTAGGGGGGGAGGGAAGTTGGAAGCACCCACTTTTGAAAAGGGACAGGATCAAAGCAGAGAATAGAACAAGTGGGAGGTGGGAAAGGAGGGAGGGAAACATAGTCAGGCTTTGACAATATATATATACTATGGAAATGATTTGCATAGCTACACATGTACAGCCTATATTGAATTTCTTATTTTCCCAGTAAGGATGGGTGACAAGGGAGGAAAGGAATAAACCTGGAGTTCAAAGTTTTAAAATCAAATGATTAATACATATATATATGCATACTATTATTAATATTATTTTAAATATAACTGGGAAATAAGATATACAGGCACTAGGGCATAGAGGTCCACCATGCCTACTGGGAAGTTGGAGGGGGTAGGGGGGAAGATATGGGAGAGAGCAAATTGGAGGAGGGGATATCCAGTGGGATTGCTATTTTGGGGTAGTTTGTAGGGAAAAAACAGGGAGAAAATTTGCAACTCAAAATCTTGTGGAAATAGATGATGCAAACTAGAAGTTAATAAAGCATTTGGCAAAGAAAAAAATTAAAAATATAAAATAAAAAAATAAAATTTGTTCTTCTTCATTAACGTTTTCTACATAACACCTGAGTTTAGGCAGTCAACAAAATAAGAAATTAAGGACTGATTCGTAGCATTTACCCATTTCCAATACTAAACAATAATTTAGAAATCTGTTCTGACTAGCTGGCTTGAGTTAACTCCAGTACCAACCTGAATAATGTCTATTTCCCCCACCTCACCCCAATTTCAAAAGCTTACTGTACAAGATTGGTCTATGTTGTTTTGTTTGCCCAGCATCCCTAAGAAATCAGGTTCATAGAATAGTTTCTCCAGTGGGGTAGTGCAGTGGAAAGAGTATAGGATTTAGGTTTAAAGGACATGAGTTTAAATTATTCCTTATTTTGCTTTGTATGACCTTGGGCAAAGCCTTTAACTTTTCTTGCATCCCCAAGATGTCTATAAATGTAAAAGTTAGGATATGATTTATTTTTATTTTGCTTTGTTCATTGCTTAGCCTCAAGAAAAGGATGGAGAGGGGCGGCTAGGTGATGCAGTGAGTAGAGCCTCGGCCCTGGAGTCAGAAAGTCTTGAGTTCAGATCCAGCCTCAGACACTTAATGCACGCACAAACAAAAACCTAGCCGTGTGACCTTGGGCAAGTTACTTAACCCCAATTGCCCTCCAAAATGCAAAAAAAAAAAAAAAAAAAAGAAAAGAAAAGGATGGCGAAAATGTTAATAAAGCAGAACTTTAAAAGTGTATCATGCATGCATCTTCCCCCCCCCCCTGTTTCTACCACCACTCCCAAGAACTGGTTGATATACATTTAGTAGCAGAGTCCTAATTAGTAATTACCCCCTCTCCAAATTGCTTCTAGCCAAAGCAATACATAGTATGAAATTAGGGAAGGAAAAATGATATGACTACAATAAGTTTAACAGGGCAAAACTCCTGGATTTAAATTTCACTGGTCTCTTTAAACTGGTTACATATATCTTGTCTCTTGCTTCTGGCAGAGATATTGGAATCCAAGGCACCATTTATCTGATATTGGCTACAGTAGGCCTCACAGTGTATAGGATTCTGGACTTTTAGGTAGGAATACTTTAATTTAACCTTGCCTCAAATACTAGATTATGTGTTACTGGGCAGTTCAGCCTCTCTCATCCTACGTTTCCTCATCCTACATAAAATGATGATAATAGCACCTACCTCAGAGTATTGTTGTAAAGGTCAAATGAAATAAGATACTTAAATAACATTAGAAATCTTAATGTATTGTAGAAATATTAATTATCAGTATTACTATAGTTGTTATTATTTTCATTCAATCTAGTTATCAAGCTAATTCCTTGATAAAAGCAGTCTTGTGACTATTTTACCAAAATAACTTTTAATTAGAGATATGGTGAGCCCAGTTTCTGTCTGATTAAAATTTTAAAGTGCATCAATCGAGGCTTGTCTGTGAACTTAAATTTGTTAAATATAAAATGACAAATATGCCAAGATGGTGATTTAAGTAGTAAACAGATGAAACTCTCCCATACTCAGCTCCAAACAATCATAAAATAAAATCCCAAAACAAATCTTAGAAGAGCAGACACATCAAAAAGACTTGGTGAAACAATCTTTTAGCCCAAGAGTCTTGGAGGATCAGCAAGAAAGATCCAGTTCACTCATGTGAAAGTGAAGTGCAGCCTAGGACAGGAAGTATCCCTGCAAGCCAGAAGGAAGCAAACCAGTGGGAGATTCTATGCCCCTATGTGGTGGAGCAGCCAAATAGCAACACCAGGACCCGTACATGCCTTAGCACAGCCAGAGGACCCAGCAGACTACAGTTCAGTGAACCACCACGTGCTTTAGCATAGGTGCAGACAAACAGGCCCCCTCCATGGACCAGACCTCCACATGCTTCAACTTAGCAGATTATACCTTGCTGTTGCCTAAGGAAAGAGGTAGCTACAAGTAAGCACCTACCTGCCACACTTCAGCTTAGCACTGGGCAAGAAGGCAGCCTCCAGAAGCCTGAGCATATCTGCCTAAATGTAGCCACTGGGAAATGCAGACACATTCCACCTGCCCTCAGCACATGCCAGACATCACCACTAGGACCCAGCTCAGCACAAGGTAAGCTCTCAGATCCCTATAGGCTGCAGCACTGCCAACCAACCTCTATCACAGTCCCATAGAGCAATATCAGACATGAGGGACTCCCATGGACCTCAGGGCAACATCAGCACACTATCAGATAAACAGTCAGGACTTGTAGCCACTAGCACAAAAAACCTAAGATAGTTCACTCCCACCCTAAGAGAAGAACCCAAATTAAAAAAAAAAAAGGAAAAGGCAAAAAAAAAAGGCAAAATATTTATGGGTAAATCCCCAAAGAAAAATGTTAAGTGTTCTCAAGCCAAGAAAAATGTATGGAAGAGGTAAAAATGAATTTCAAAAATCATATTAGAGAACTAGAAGAAAAATTTGGAAAAAAGAAATGAGAGTGATACAAGAAAATAATGAAAACAAAAGAGTCAAAAGTCTAGAAAACTGCTTAAAAATTGAACTAGACAAATGGAAAAGGAGGTACAAAAATCTACTGAGGAAAACAACTCCTTATTGAACACAACTGACCAAATGGTAAAGAAAGCACAAAAGCTAAATGAGGAAAAAAAAGCCTTAAAAGTTAGAATTGAGCAAAGCTAATGAATATAAGACATCATGAATCAATGCAACAAACTCAAAAGGATGAAAAAAAAATGAAAGAAAATGTAAAATACCTCATGGGAAAAAACAACTGACTTGGAAAATGGATCCAAGAGAGATAATATCAAAATTACTGGACTATCTGAAAGCCATAATCAAAAGGAGTATGTGGACAGCATCTTTCCAACAAATTATCAAGGAAAAGTGCCCATATGTAATGGAACCACAAGACAAAATCGGCATTGAAAAAATTCATTGGTCAAATCAGGAAAGAGATCCCAAATAAAAACCCTACAGAATATCATAGCTAAATTTCGTATCAGGCCAGAGAAAATATACTATAAGTGTTCAAAAAGAAACAATTCAAATATTGGGGAATCACAATCAGGATCACACAGAACCTGGATCCTACAATATTAAAGGCTCAGAGGTAATTTAACATGTTATTTTAGAGGGCAAAGGCGCAAGGAATACATATAAGAATCACTTGCCTGGCAAAATTAAGCATAAGACATCAAGGGGAAAATAGATAGTCAATGAAATAGAAGGATTCCAAGCCTTCTTAAGAAGACCAGAACTAAATGTAAAATTTGACTTCTAATATCAAGACCCAGGAGAAGCAAAAATAGATAAAAAGGGAAAAGAAAATATAAGGGATTCGATAAAGCTAACTGTTGACATCCTGACATGGGAAGATGATAGTTGTAATTCTTAAAATTTGTATCACTAACAGTACAGATAAAAAGAATATTAATAGACAGAGGACATGGGTCTAAGGTAAATTTGATAGAATGACATTTTAAAAAGTTAAAGAGATTAGAATGAGTAGTACAAAGGGTGCAGAAGGAAGGGAGAGGTAGAATGAGGTAAATTATCTAACATAAGTTGGTGAGAAAGACCTCTTACAACGAAAAGGAAGATGGAAGAATGAGTGATGGGAATCACTTGAACTTTACTCTCATCAGTATTGGTTCAAATTGGCAATAAAATACACAAACAATTGAATATAGAAATTTATCTTACCCAACAGGTAAGCAAGAAAGGAAGAGATTAAGTATATAGTGAAGTTATTTTTTTTATCTTTCACAATTATGATTACTAAGTATATATTTCCGCCATTTCATTCTTCCTTCTATTTGTCCTCTCTCTCTTTTCAACCTTTGCCACCTGACCAATTCTGTTAACCTCTTCCCCGATCTCCCCTCCCTTATGTCAGTTCCCCTCAAAAATTAACTTCATTATATAATTACTGAATGACATACATGTTCTTGCTTTTGATCCTCCAATTAACTTTATAGAATTTCTAAGTCTCAATATATATTTCTTTTAGCTCAAAATGTCCTTGTTTTAGGGTAGTTATGTCTCTATGTGAAGAGACATAGAGATTGCTCTACATTAGTTATTCTTAAGGGTGATGGCTTCAGAAAAACCTGGAAATATTTAAATGAACTGATGAAAAGTACAGTAAGCAAAAAAAAAGTTACAAAATTTCTGTCCTTTCTTTGCTTACCTCACCTTTATATCAATCAGTAGAAGTCTTTTCAGATTTCTCTGAAACTTTTCCTGTTTGTCCTTCCTTTTTGTATACAAGTATATTAATTCACCATGAATTTTTCAGTCATTCTCCAATTGATAGGAAAGCAAGAGAACATTGTAAACAGTAACAGCAATACTGTCACAATGATCAACTTCACTTAGCTACTCTAATCAATACAACAATCCAAGACAATTCCAAAGAATTCCCGATGCCATCCATCTCTGGAGATAGAACTTTGGTATGAACAGGCATAGGATTGGATTCATTCAAAATGACTCCAATAATACAAAAACAAAAACAAAAACAAACTATCCCCAAAATGACTGTTCATTAGAGTGATAAAATAGTGATTCAAATTTGTGATGGAGTATCATAAATCTAAAATTTGCATGGTTTAGTGAATAGAGAAGTGGACAACATGGTATTAAAAAAATTAAGATATAGATATACACACATATACAGGCACACATACACATATATGTATGCATAGATACACACATATAAATATGTGCATATCTACATGTATATACCTATATAGACATACATGTATACATGCATATAAGTGTATATATGGCGATATATATACAAACATATATGTGCATAAATGTATGTGCTTGTATATGTATATGCTATCCTATTTGTCCTGACATAGGTGAATTTTGACCCCCATTTGGAACATTTGATATTTCAGGGAACCATCAGAAAAAAAATGTTTTCTACTTGTTTTAGAGGGTGTCTTGTAGAAAAATTGTCCAGAAATCTACCTGAATTGCCCTGTGCTTTGCTAGTGTTCCAGATAAAGTAATTAATGGATAAAGTACCAATGAAAGTACCAATAAGGGGGGAAAATGACCCAGGACAATTTAGTTTCTGCACTTAAAGATTTTCTTTTAACTAATTTTGAGTATTTTTTTATCAACTACAAGTCTAATTCCTTGATAAGAGAGCCTTCTGTATGCCTTGGGAAACCATTCAAAATTAAATTTTCTATGTAATATATATGTATATACTTGTATGTATATACAGGGACACATACAAATACATATATACATACATACATGTGTATGCATATATATACACACGTTCATCCTTTATTTTCAAAGAAGACTGTGTGTGTGTGTGTGTGTGTGTGTGTGTGTGTGTGTGTGTGTGTGTTTATATGTAATTTGGGGTTGAGGGTAATCTCAAGGAACACCAAGTATCAAAGGTCTGGACTATGGGGAAAAAAGACAAAATGAAACAACCTTTATTTTGAGATTGCTTAAATATTGTGCTAAATAAAGGGCCATGAGGCTTTGGCTAGCATTTAATAAGTCATTAAGAACTATTCCATATGAACTATGTGTTATCTGTTTGGTTGGTTGGTTGTTGTCATTTGTTCTTGAAGAGGACCAAAAGGACATCACTATACTGGAGTCAAGTTTCAGTGTGTCTGACTATGACTGATTGTAGCACCAATACTATATTCATAGTGATGATGGGGATTGTAAAAATGCCTGGCATATTTATCAATTGCAAAATATAACAGACATTCCATATAGAACAGAAGTGGAAAATAGTTATTTAGAAACCAGAACATCAAATCCATCATAGTAGTAAAGAAGTTAATACACCATAGCACAGCATGAAGCAACACCATCCTTTAGCCTTCCCACAAATATTTACAAGCCTAACTGTTCCAGCATAGGCAAATACTCACAAGCTTAGCTGTCTCTCTGGGCACTTCCTCTCTCTCCTGACTCCCAGCTTACTGTGGGCACTGCTCCACCCTTCAGCAAGCTCTTCCCACCACAGGCTCCATGTGGATACATTCACCCTATCAGGGGATAGGGAAGATCTTCATAACAGGAAAGATCTTCAAGTTCCCTTGGGCCTATTAAGGGGCAGGGAAGATTTTCAAATTACCATTACATTGATCAGACCAGTACAAGCTTAGAATGCTCTACCACAGGTGGGGCACATTTGGGGTGGATACTCTAAATTAGCACATTCTGTGTTTCCTTTGAATTGTTTCAGTTCTGCTTTGCTCATAGAGCACAGCACTTTCTCTGATGTGGGCATGCCATGCTGAATGGTCCTGTGCCTGAATTTTCCCTTACATTTCAGCAGCCCAAATCACTGGAGCATCTGCCCAAAGCAACTGACCCACCCCAGCTAATCTAGATCTCCTAATTAGTTTATTTAACATTCCTTTTGATGAAGTGCAGGCTCTGGGAACCCCCTTGAGCTCTCTTTGAATCTTTGAGGTACAAGCTCTGGGATCCCTCATGAACTTTGATTGAATCATCCCATTTGATAAGGTATTTGCCAGAGGCCTTTCATTGTGGCTCTGCCCAAACCTTTGTTACTAGATTGGCCCTCCATTGTTCATCTACTTTCCACCCTTGAGCTTACCAAAATATCTATACCCAAATCAAGGGTTACCTGACCTCAGTAACTCCTCCTGAAGACCCTACCCAAACTCCTAGCCTAGACCATCACTAGATTCATCCCACAAACTTTCTGTATATAAAACCCCATCTTGTCTCCATGTGATATGGAAGCGCCATAGAATTTTCTAGCATAGACTTATTCTGTGTCCAATACAAGCAACTTTGCTTTTCTTTGGCTGATAGAAGACTTGAGTTGAATTCATTTGGCAGGACCCACTGAGATGGTATTTTGGGGTCTCGAGCACCCCTACCCTAAACCTCATTATTTTATGCTCAACCTCTTCAACTTTCACTGTCCTCTTGACTCCTCCCAAAGGATTTGCAGATGCAGACCACTCCTTAAGCCCATCCAGAACCTTTCGCTGTTCTCTTCTGGATATAAACAACTCCCCCCTCCCCTCTTACCCCCCTTCATTAAGTTGCCTGTTCATTAGGACCTCACCTGCTCCTATTCACTTTACAATAAACCTTGTCATTTGAATGGAAGAAACTTTGAATGTGTGAATTCATTCCCATATCACCTCCATGTTTCAGCTCCTGGAATTTTTTCTGGCTATTTCCTGACTTAGAATGTTTTCTCTCGGGGCGGCTAGGTGACGCAGTAAGTAAGATCAGACTAATTCTGACAATAAAGGAATTCCTTATTTAATCTATCTTTTGAAATATTAGCTTACTCTCTGATATTGTTAAAATTTAGTTTCATGTACCAAACTATAGCTTTTCACAGTCCTTCAAGTTTTAAGTGTTGGAATATTTTAAAACACACACTTACTTACTTGCAAACTTATTCAGTTCACCTCTTCCTTCAAGTAATAAATACATTAAACATCACCAATGTCTATACCAAAAACTCGATTAACCTTTCCACTCCCTAGAGCAACAATTCATTACAAGTCTGCTTCCTATAGTTTAGCCATGCTTCAATGTATCACACAAGTCAGGTTCTAAGTCTATGATTATTTGTTTATAGAGTTCCCAGGATACTACAAAAAATACATTTGAAAACCCAATTAAACTCTATCTAGTAGGTAACCTCTATCTCCATTTCATTAGCTATTATCAAGGAAATACCATGTCCCCAACCTTTTTTAGCTTTCTGCCATTTAAACATCATAAAGTGCATTTAGGTCCTCTAATTAAATCATGTATTATCTAAATGCTTCACCATCTACCCATATGCAGACAAAAAATGTGGAGGACATGGTAGTTATATATGATTAGGGAGTACTATTAAGAAAATTGAAAACAGAAAAATAAACTAGGAAAAAGGGTTATTATTTTCCTTTTGGGAGGTAGGGGAGTAGGGAGGCAAGGCAACTAGGGTTAAGTAACTTGCCCAAGGTCATACAGGTAATTAAGGGTCAAGTGTCTCTGGCTTGGATTTGAACTCAGGTCCTCCTGATCCCAGGTCCAGTGCACTATTCACTGCACCACCTAGTTGAGCCCCCCTTTTTTTCAAGATTCAACAGCTGGTTTTACTTACATATTTATGACACATATTAGTGGTCTATTTGTCTTACAACTCAATGAATCCAATATATAAATCAGAGTATGTGTGAACAAAAATGACAGAATTCCAAATTTTAGTCAAGTTGAAATAAATTTTCATAAGAACTTAAAAAAAATCCCCTTCTCCAAACCCCCAAATAAGCAGCCTTTTAAAAGTAGGATTATTTTAAAATTGTCTTCCAAAAATTGAACTTGTCAGCCATATAATTATTAAAAGATTGGAAAATTTGCAAAAGCAAATACCATATATGCAAATCTAACACATTCATGGGTAACATTTACTCCTTACTCTTAAAGTCATATTATAGGCAAATTGGAATGAATATCTCGGTAATGTGTATATATCAAGGCATATCTTTTTCTTGTGCTTTAGGAATAATTCACCTATAACCTCTTTGAAAAAATTGCATTTTACAATCATTCCAATTATTAAAAGTTGAATTATAATAATTACATCTTAAGTAGTATTTTGATAGGTGGAGCTACCAAGGGCTTCTTTTTTTTTTTTTTTCATGATCAAAAGTTTGGCCTTTGACTCAAAGGAAAGCCCTTCATTGGAGATTTAAATTGTGAGATGATAGATATTAGAACAGACATAGGATTTATAGTTACTGAGACAGAAGGGATCTTAGAGATTATCTATAACAAATCCATCACTGATGAGGGAGAAAAAGTATATGTTAAATGAAATCCCTTATCCATTCAACTAGATAGTGAAATTATAATTTTTGGGGGGTGAGAGCAACAGTGAACCAAATTTGTGTTTTAGACATAACAAAATCAGCTAACATTTACATAGAACTTATACAGTATTGATATAGTAGGACACTGTGTTAAGTGCTTTTAAAATTATTATTTCTCTCAGAAGTAGAGACAAGAGGGCTAAGTAAAGGCAGGGACTTGCCTGAGCTCTCCCCTAAACCCATTCAAATACCTTTAAATAATGACTCTAAACTAATTCTAGGGCAGCAGAACACACAAAAAGACAGAATGAAATAATTCTGAGGTATTACCTCATACCTATTAGATTGGCTAATAGGATAGAAAAGGAGCATGGTTAATATTGGAGGGGATTTGGGAAAAATAAGACATAAATGCACTGTTGGTGAAGCTGTGAACTGATTCAACCCAACTGGTGAGTAATTTGGAATTATACTCAAAGATTTATAAAACCATGCATACCCCTTTATCTAGCAATACTACTTCTAGGTCTGTATTCCAGAGGAGATAAAACAGCTGAGAAGAAAAGGATATATATATGTAGAAATATATCTATATGAGCTCTTCTCTGGTAACAAAGAATTGGAAATTGATGGGTTGCCGATCAATTGGGGAATGGCTAAAAATTTTGTTGTTTGTGATCATAATGGAATACTAATGTGCTATAAGAAATAATGAGCAGGATGCTCTCAAATAATCTGGAAAGACTTACATTAGTTGATGCAAAGTGAAATGTATTGTGTACAAAATAACAGCAATGTTTTCAAATGATTAGCTCTGAATATCTTAACTATTCTCAGCATTACTGTGACTGAAGGGAACTCTGAAGGACTTATGATGAAAAATGCTATCCATCCCCAGAGATAAAGAACTGATAGCATCTGAATACAGATTAAAATGTACTTTTGTTCTTTATTTATTTTTCTTAAGGATTTGGGTTTTTTTGTCCATGATTTCTTTTATAATATGACTATTATGTAAATGCTTTGCATGACCACATATGTATAACCTATATCAAATTGCTTCCATTCTCCAAGAGGTGTGGGATGGGGAGGCTAGGTGGCACAGTGAGTAGAGCGTTGGCCTTGGAGTCAGAAGGACCTGAGTTCGGATCCAACCTCAGACACTTAATGCACACACAAACAAAAACCTAACCATGTGAACTTGGGCAAGTTACTTAATCCCAATTGCCCTCAAAAAAAAAAAAAAAACAGAGGTGTGGGGTGGGGAGGGAGGAAGAGAGAGAATTTGGAACGCAAAGATTTAAAAACAACTGTTAAAAATATTTTTGCATCTAACTAGGGAAAAATAAAATACTATTTTCTTAAATTATCTCATTTGATCTTCACAATAAACCTTGAAGGTAGGTGCTATAATTGTTATTTTTGTTTTTCTTTTTGGAGGGCGATTGGGGTTAAGTAACTTGCCCAAGGTCACACGGCTAGGTTTTTGTTTGTGTGTGTTAAATGTCTGAGGCTGGATCCGAACTCAGGTCCTTCTGACTCCAGGGCCGGTGCTCTAATCACTGTGCCACCTAGACTCCTGCTTGAAGGTGCTAGTATTATCTCCATTTCACAGTTGAGGAACCTGAGGGAAACAGGTTAAATGACTTGGTCAGGGTCAAACAGCTAATTTCTGAGGCTTCATTTGAACTCAAGTCTTTCTTATTTCAAGCTAGCACTCTATCCATTGTATCACTTATCTCCATAATCTTTAGTAAAGGAATTAAGGAAATAGTCACTTTTTTTTTCTTTTTTTAAACAAATGCTTTATTAACTTCTGTTTTACATCATTCATTTCTGCCAGATTTTGAGTTACAATCATTTCCCCCCGTTATTCCCCTACACAACCTCCCAGAATAGCAGTCCCACAAGATATCGCTTCCTCCAATCTGCTCTCTTCCATACCTTCTCCCATACCCCCTTCAACTTTTCCATTAGAGGAAGGTGAATCTTTGTGTCCCAAAGTCTGCACATCTTATCTCCCAATTACAAGCAAAAGGGTATCAATAATAGTATTTATATATATTTGAAAATTTTAATGTTAAGACCTCGAATTTCAGATCCATTTCCTTCCTCCTTTGTCACCCATTCCCTCTGGGGAGATAAGTAATTCAGTATATATTGTACATGTCTAGCTATGCAAAACATTATCATAGTAGACATATTGTACAAGGCTGTTTATAATTCCCTCGCACTCATCCCACACCCCACCTGGTCCATTCCCTACATGATCCCGTCCCTCTTACATAGTGGATACTTCAAACCTCCCCTCCCCCCAAGGATGCCCTCCCATCCATCATCCCTCCTCTCATCCCCCTTCTCCCTATTCTGCTGTACATTGAGATATCCCATTTAGTATGTATGTCATTCTCTCCCTGAACCAAATTCAATGAGAATGTGGTTTTGCCTTTTTTGCTTTCCTATTCTCCCCCTCCCTTGCAACCACTTCCCCTTGCTTCTTCTACATGAGATAGTTTCCCCTACCCTGTCTCTCCCCATCTCCTCTTGCCACTTTCCTCTCTCACCTCATAATTTCATCCCTTGACTATTCTCCCTTCCCAACAAATTCAACCTATGCCCTCTATCCATATATAACTGTAACCATATACACACACATTCACATATGTATTCACATGACCACACGCCCTTCTTCCATTATTTTCATAGTGAGAAAGATATCATCAGTCACAGTTATTGCTTTTCCATATAGGAATGTAAATAGTTCAACTTTGTTAAGTTCCTTTTGATTTCATTTCCCTGATTACCTTCTCAGGCATCTCTTGCTTCTTGTGTCTGGATGTCAAATTTTCTATTCAGTTCTGGTTTTTTCCTCAAGAATGCTTGAAAGTCCTCTATTCCACTGAATGACCATATTTTCCCCTGAAACAAAATAATCAGTTTTGCTGGGTAGGTGATCCTTGGGTTCATTCCCAGTTCTTTTGCCCTCTGGAATATTGTATTCCATGCCCTTCAAACCCTCAGTGGAGAAGCTGCCAGATCCTGTGCTATTCTGATTGTGTT
Organism: Gymnobelideus leadbeateri; assembly: GCA_011680675.1. Classification (NCBI taxonomy): domain Eukaryota; kingdom Metazoa; phylum Chordata; class Mammalia; order Diprotodontia; family Petauridae; genus Gymnobelideus; species Gymnobelideus leadbeateri. The sequence continues at coordinate 117,082 of WOXC01008571.1, forward strand.
TCCACAATATTGAAATTGTTTCTTCCTGGCTGCTTGTAGTATTTTCTCTTTGATCTGGGGATTCTGGAACCTGGCTATAATATTCCTGGGAGTTTTCTTTTTGGGATCTTTTTCAGGAGGTGATTGGTGGATTCTTTCAAACTCTATTTTGCCCTCTGGATCTAAAACATCAGGGCAGTTTTCCTTGAGAATTTCTTGAAGGGTGATTTCTAGGTTCTTTCTTTGATCATGGCTTTTGGGTAGTCCAATAATTTTCAGATTGTCTCTCCTGGATCTCTTTTCCAGGTCAGTGGTTTTTCCCATGAGATATTTCACATTGCCTTCTAATCTTTCATTTGTTTGCATCTGCTTAACAGCATCTTGATTTCTCATAAAGTCATTAACTTCCATTTGCTCCAGTCTCACTCTGAAGGAATGAATCTCTTCAGTGAACTTTGGGGATTCTTTTTCCATCTGGCAAATTCGACTTTTTAAGGCATTCTTCTCCTCATTGCCCTTTTGGGCCTCCTTTGCCATTTGAGTTAGTCTATTTTTTAAGGTGTTATTTTCCTCAGTCAGGATGTTGACCCTCATTTCATACTTTTCCTGCAGCCTTCTCATTTCTTTTTCCAATTTTCCCCCACTTTTCTTATTTGATTTTTAAAGTCCTTCTTAAGGTCCTCTATGGCCTGCAACCCACTCATGTTTTCCCCTGGGGCTTTTGGAGCAGGACTTCTGACCTCACAGTCCTTTTCCTACTCTATGCCCCCAAAATAGGAGTCTAGGGTTGCATTTTTCTGTTTCCTTTGTCTTGGCATGTTGCCACTTAATTGCTTGACTTTTGGGCTTGTTGCCACACTATGGCTTTAAGGTCAGATAGAGGAATTTTCGTCCCGAATGTGTGGAGGGCAACTTCTGTTTCTGGCAAGCTGTAAACCCACCCACAGCTTCCACCCTAGATCACAATCCAGATCCAGGGAGGTTAAAGCAAGAATGATTACCCCCCAAGACTGATCACTGGATCTCCCTACAATTCGCAGGCTGGGAGCTGGAGCTGCCTCTGAAAACTACAAAATGGCGTGTCTCCTCAGTGGCTTCTAGCCCCCAGGGGAGGGAGCCGACGCATTCCCCAAATACAGGTCCCAAAGTCCATAGGACACTAACCTCTTACTTTGTCCTAGGCATGTCTGTGTTGATAATTCTGGAGTCGCCACAGCTGCTGCTGTTCTGGGGTTCCTCCAGCGGGCTGCTGGCCCTGCCGCCCTGTGGCTAAAACCTTGGCTCACATGGACCTGGGCTCCCCTTGGCTTGGCTCCCTGTGCTCTGCACAGCACTGCTGGATCCCAGACCGCTGCGCTGGTCCTTCCTGCAGGGCTGCTGGGCTGTCCTCAGCGGGAGGTTAGCTTCTCTGTGTAGTTCTGTGGGTGCTGGGGCTCCAGAAGTTGTTCAGAGTCCCCTTTTACATAGTTTGGGGGGAATCTGGGGGCAGAGTGGCTTGGATGAGCTATTTCTACTCCTCCATCTTGGCTCTGCCCCCCGGAAATAGTCACTTCTTAAGGAAGTAGCAGTTGGAATTGATACATTAAGGTGTGATTAGACAATATTTTGAAAATTTCTTCCAATACTTGAACTTTGTAATTCATAAGACATTAAGAATAAATTGTTCCCTGTGGAAATATTCAAACTGAAATGCATAAATGAAACCGTTATTCTCATATTCACTTTAAGAACACCTTTATTTTTGTTTGCATATGTGTATACATATATGTATATAACTGTGTATATATGTGAATGTGCATGCAAACGTCATATGTATGTATGTATTAATGTATGTATGTGTGTGTCTGTGTGTATTGTATTGTATTGTACTGGATTTTCTTTTTTTTCACTCAAGTGGTTACTCTTTACTGTTGATTATCATTGAAATTTTGATCTAGCCTATTTTGGATCTCGGCCATTTTGACTCTCTGTAGTCAGTTTATCCCCATGCCTTCCCTTCCTGCACCCAAGTGATCATTATATTTTTTTCAGGAATGTTATAGACAACCAATTGTCTTTAAACTACCTCTGACAATGAACTACCAAGCTTACATGATCCATGATCCTCAGCATCTCCAATCTATAATAATCATCAGTATTTACCCTCACATCCAACTCATACATTCTGTAAATATAATTTAAGCCCCTATATTATGCATCTGTGCCATATTCTGGAGAGTCATGGAGGGAGAAATTATAAGAAAATGAAACTAATAGGCAATGGGAGCTAAACTATTATTGAATTGCTTTGCTTTAAGTCTGAGGTTTAAGACTGGGAAATTATTTATTGCAACTCATATTTTTGTATATATAGACATGGTTTATATCATTATATAATTTAGAATTTAATAGTTAATTGCAAAGCTACATTCTTTATATAATGCATATAAATATCCCTGTTTCAAAAATTGCATATTTAATTTTCATAGTCTCTAGGATACCACATAGGTATGTATATGGTATGCACATCCACCCAGCCCTCCCCTTGTATATGCATATGGATTGCTCAGTTATTGACAATCTGAATTCAATGTAATGGAGAAGACATTGGAGGAATTATTATATACCATTATATCAAAATTAGTTGTGCAATGTTTAGTGTGACTCATGGGATATAGTGAGTTCTTCTTCTATATTAATATATGTGGAACTCAAGACTAAACTGGGAGTTGCCTATGATCATGGAAACATCTTATGTGGCAGGGAGTAAGTCCCCAAGATAGTGTATTAAAATATTCTCTCTACCAATTTGTGATTTACTAATTGAACTTACCACATCTTAGTCTACTTCTAACTCTAGGGGATTACAAACAATTAGCTTAATAAAAGCATTCGGTTACAAGGAGTATGAAATCAAATTCACCTCTACATAAAATAAAGGCCACATGGAATTCTATTTTAATTTTATGCATTAAATTATCTTATTTACATTTGATTTTGTTGTTGAGATAATTTGATAATAGAACAGTATAGTATAAATGCAACCCCAAGTAAAGTAGCAAATTTTAGCTGAATGTAATATATAGCACTAACCTAAATTATAAAATAATAATAATTTATTTCATGAAAGATACATTTATGCAACAAGACTCTTACTAAAGGCAGAGTCAACAATAAGAATACAATCAGAAGAATGACATAGGAAAAACTACTCATATGAAAATTATAGTCATCAAGTATCTTGACTGTCTCATGATTTTAATCTGACATAAATTATTATTTTATCCTCTACAATGATCATATATGTATGTATGTATACCTATACATATAGACACATATGTATGTATGTACATTGTATATACATACCTATGCATATATACACACATATGTATGTGTGAATATATACATATAAACATATGATTATCTCATTATACATTTATCTGCACATATTATTTATTATTCAGAAAATATTATGTATGTACCAATATCAATATGTGGGAATAACCAAAATAAATAATACATTAGTAATATTCTTAATATGTGTATATATATATGTGTATTCAATAACTGTAAATGGAATAATTATAAATAATATTTTAAAATTGTTTGATGTTAGAAAATAAAACTAGAGATACATGTTATTGACAGGTGGAATTTCATGAACAAAACATTTTCATAACCTTAGATAATAAAGTTCCACTTCATAATCTATATAATGACAGTTTTAATCAATGGACCAGTTTCCTCATAGTAATCTTACTAAGGTAGGTAATTTGTGTTTTATTACTCCTATTTTTTAGATGACAAGTCACACAGCTACTTAGTATGTGTTTTTATTTTTTTGGGAGGGGGATTCCCAACTAGGTGTCCTTCTGAATACAATGTTCCTTCTCATACATCATCCTTTCTTTCATCTGGACATAACCAGTGTACAAATTTACTCCACTGAACTTCATTCAAGCAAAAAAAGCAAAGAACATACTTCTGCTATAATATCACATGGTACCACCTGTCATAATCTATTTCTGTCTATGTTCTGTACTTTTCAAAATAAAAGTGACATTATTTCTTCCTGTTACTGCTAAAGAAAGATCCAGTCAATAGAATATTTAGTACCTATGTTCCTTCTATGATGGGCCTGGTTCTCTGAGTGAAAAATAGTTCAATAAATGAAATTTCTTTATTAATTGATATTTAAAAAAATCTGAGAATACCTTTACCTCATATACTTTAGGTAATTTTTACTCTATTAGCAATTTAATTAATTTTGGGATTTTTCATTCATTTAGCAAAAGTCTCTTTGAATCTTTAGTATAACTCTGAAAAAGAATTTTATTCTTCAAATACTAGAGTTATTGTAGCATCATAGGCTAGTAGTTACTTTGTCCATTAGCATTAGATGTCAATAATTTTAAAGAAAATGACATCATGAATATTCAAGTATCTAGCAATCAGCATTGTTGATATGTTTTAATACCTCAAAGACAGTCCCTACATTTGCAGATTAACAACATGCCATCTGTGTTTTAGCTTGACACTAATTGCCAGTACAACAAACATTAAACTCATTTTCCATCCTTACAAATTACAATAAGTGTAATCAAACCCAAGATGGCCATCTTCTTGGTACTTTAATAAATACTATGTAATTAAGATTAACTAAAATAGATTTAAGACCAATCAAGCCTTTTAAAAATTATCCCATCATAAAAAATACATATAGATATAGATATAGATATAAGAAATTTTGCTATACTGGAATATAAGCTTCTATTGCTATTTTTATTAGATGCTATTTTAAATACATTTGCATATATGGACCATCATTCATATTGACTTTTATTGGGTTGAGCTTAATCAGATGAAAAATTCTTATTAGTTTCCACAAAGTAATCCCCAGTTTTGCTATACCTACTTCTGCCAATCCTTTTGATTTTCTTTTCCACAACTAGACATTTGCCACAATGTTTTTTAAAGTAGCAAGTAGGTGAAGATTCTCCATGAGTAGACAGTTGTTGGATGAAAAATAAAGTATGAAAACTGAGAATGCCTTAAATAGAATTTAGTTAAGGCTTTGGTATATGTGCTATTTGGGTGAACAGTCCAGTTTCTAGTCCTCTAGTTCCCAAGGTGAAGTATAATGGGAGTTGATTTGGGGGTGGTTTAATTAGTATAGTCCAAGGTCATTGTCATTATCTACAAATATTAATGAGTATTTACCACACATAAGAAATAGTCCTACTTCTATGAGAGTGAAGTATATAATTAATACTGGGTTTGGAGTTGAATATCATACCCCTGGGAGGAAGTTAAATGGAGAACATAATTCTTTTGTCTACTGTAGAGAAGAGGAGAGGATATTGTGTTGGTAAAGGGAGCTATTGTAATGTCTATCAGAAGAGTCCCCATTTTCATAATCCAGAGGGAATTGGCTTACTAGAGTTCTTGCTTTGGAGAAGGACCTCTTCATCCTACATATGTCCCTTTTGCCTGAATTTCTTCATTTAGCCACAATGCTTTATGTTTAAATAAACAATTTAGTTTAATGAACATTCTCTTTTAAAATAAAAGTATTCCTGGTACTTTTAAGAGAGGCTTTTAGTCACAATTTAGTGTGAATTAACTAATTTCCTACCCTCAGTTCATACTAGCAAAACTAAAAAGATGAGGTTATTGATTGTTCGGACAGAGAAGTGAATGGAGACAGAATTAAGTTTAAAGCATATACTAATTTTGACATGAGTAGTAATCATGAAGTTTCAGTATGCCTAGACAAGGGGCAAAAGAAAACAGTGAATGTGTTTGTAAGATTGTGTTTTTGTTGTTTTCTCTCCCTAAGGCTGACTTTCATTTCTTCTGCTCTTCCCTGTACCCTAAGAAATAGCTGAACCCCAAATTATTTCTTGACTCATGTTCCTGTCTTAGAAGTCCAGAGAGCCTTTGATGCTAGGAAATAATGGAGGAATAAACATAGTATTGAGAAAATTTGAACACAAATGATGGTATTGGTGTTACTAAATCCTAAGAAAATTGTAGTCAAAGACAATTATTAAACTATTAGTTTTATTCGAGTGGATATTTTTGTTTTGTATTATTGTTGGTGATGCTAGTGATAGTTATGGTGATGGTCCTTGTGGTTGGTGGTCGTAGTAGTAGTAGTAGTAGCAGCAGCAGCAGCAGCAGCAGCAGCAGCAGCAGCAGCAGCAACAGTAGCGGTAGTAGTTGTATTTTGGTCCAGACCTGTGATTTCTCTAGGTGGGAAAATCTTCAGATGGGGAAATGCCCTTCATCAGTACACATGAATAACTGGTTTATGATTCAGCAATTCACAGTTTTAGAGGTTTGGTTCAGAACACCGTGAAATCATGTGACTTGAAGCACAGCTAATATTGAAACAGAAGCAGGACTTGAATGATGTTGTACTTGATTCTAAAGGTGCTCTTTTTTTGATTATCTACTGCCAATTTTCCAAATTGACTAAAGATAAAAAGCAGGAAAGACTCTCAGAATGCATCTAGTAAAACCCCTTCATTTTACAAGTCTAGAAACTGTAAAGCCCCAGGGAGATTACCCTCAGATTTCAGAGGTGAGGAACCTGAGACTAAGTAAATTCAGTGATCTGCCCAAGGTCAGAAATGTAGTAAGAATTGGAATAGGCTTTAAGCTCACATCCTCTGAATAAACCAATCTTCTTTCCATCTTTCACTGCTGTCATTTTAAGTAATTTTAAGATGACTTAAAAGTTAAAGTTACTCAGATCACTTACATATCAATAATATATAAAGTCAGGAATCATGGGTTCCAGCTTTAACTTCTACACTCATTTGTTATGTGATTTTAGGCATATCGCTTAATCTTCCTGTACCTCGAATCAATCAGATACGAAATAAGAAGATTAAAATACATAAGAATCTTAGATTTCCCTAAATAGATATATAGATAGATACATAGACAGACAGACAGACAGATAAAATTTTGCCTCACTATTTTGCATTCATTAATAGAAGTTAGTGATAAAGACTGAGTTATAGTCTTAGTCACATATCCAAATTTAGATCATTGGACTCTAATATAAAAGGTTAGGCAGTACATGAAATAATAATGAATGAACATAATTTTAAACCTCCCCCAGAAATATTCCAGGCAGCTAAAGGAATATTATTTAAAATGTTCTGATGTATATAGTGAAGGGAAATATATAAATTTTGCATTTTCAATTGCCTATCACATAAGAGATTTATAATGAGGGTTGATGACCCTACTTGTTTAAAGACAAAGAGGACATGGGTAATTAAACAGGTGAGTAGAAAAGCATCTATTTAGCTGTCTGAAATTATAAAGAACCAATTGCTTGTGAAAGGAACAAATCACATCCAATACACAGACTTTACTTTGAATCAGAGCTCCCCTCCAAGAGGTAAATTGAAAACACCAGTGATTAAATTATTCCCTTGTATAAAACTTCTTTGGCAAATAAGATTTGATTAACTAAACTCAATTATTATTTTATAATTTACTTTTCTACTTATGTCCCCCAAAAGGCTTGTCATAATGACATTTATTATCCAGAATATAATTTGAGAATATTGTATATTCTTTGATTGTATGAATCTACATGGCAAGTTCTATTTTCAAAGAAAAGGCCATTTTTATGGGATAATCTGTATTTTTTTTAAACAAGATGTATATTTTGTAATGAGAGAAATCCAGAAGTCATTAGACTTCTTTGGGTCGAGTCTCATTATTATAGCTGTCATACATGCATGTGATTTGCTGCAGGTGAAGTTCCAATTCCTCAAATATGGTTTTCATGTAAGGGTGCAACTAATATGATACTGCTGTAGGCAAGAGATAGTCAACTATGCTGAAGAATGGAAAAGGCCAGGAGAATTCTAGGCTATTAAGTAACTTAACTGGCAAATGATTGCTGCTGTTTGAAATAACCCCTAGAATTTTGCCTATGGATGGCTACATAAATTCACAAACCATGACATTTTTTGTGATCTGTCATAGTACTTTGCATACTCGTATTCATGTGTTCTCTTTTGTTGTCTATATTTGCTCATGGACTGGGTTTGAAACTCCATTGGGAGGGACTATTTTATAGTCATAGTATAGTATTACAATATTCAGCTATCTAGCACAGGACTTTTCATGTTTTAAGTGGTTTGTATAGTTTAGATCCATGTAGTACTTAAATATTTAATGAAATGTATCTAGTAATGAATAAAAGCCCCACATAAATTGTGAAGACAAAATGCTATAATGATTAGGCTAAAAGTATACCAGTCATTTTTGAAACATAGCTATAAAGAAAGAGGTTAAGTTTAATGCCCTGACCTATGGGATAGAATTTAGTATTTCTTCTTTGCATGTTACAAAGATTGCCTCTCTCATGGACCACTGAGGTAGGTTGTTAGTTTAAAACATTTTTTGTTGTTTAAAATTAAAAAAAAATACAAAATTCAACAATGAATTTAAATCAACTTAATTGTACTCAAGCAAACTAATTGCTTATAGGTAGCCTAATACAAGTCAAAATGAGTTCCCAAAAAGTTGTCTGGCAGCTTCATAGCCAAGATTATGCTTAGCATGTTCTGATAACATTATGATTATAGCAAACATAAAGTCTGCTGGAGTTGAATTGTAGTAGTTCAAATTGCCCATTGGAATTGAGCCTCAAGGCCTATGGGGGTGTGACACTATGCTAGTCGCCTAGAATTTTATTTCCAGTAATTGACAAGTCATGCCAAGTCTGCAGGCATTTATTAAGTGCTTACTATATGTCAAGCACTGCTCTAAGTGAGGAACAACCAAAGAAAGTAAAAATACTCTCTGCTCTCAAGAAGCTAATGGAGCAAGAATATTCAAACATCTATGTTCAAACAAAGTAATAGGATATATAGAGGATAAATGAGAGGTAATTCAAAAGTAAGTAAGTACTTAACTAATGCTTGGTGACTGCTTGCCTGTAGTTGCTATAAAAATGAATACCACTGGGGTTTATTATTTAATGTAACCACAACATGATCACATTCCTCATATGCATTTGGACATAGCTATCAGAAAAAAAATCATTATTAGCATTTCCTTTCTATATGGCAAAAACCAACTAGGCAGCACACTTGGGAGTCTAGGCAAGAGAAAGAGCAACAGACCTATAAAATTTTTGAAAACCATTCCCCTCTCTAATATATGGTTAGGAATTTCTAGAAAGCTATTATTCATCAACTCTCCTCCCCCATGTTTTTTAAAAAGTTACCTTACTACCAGGTGAATATATTTATGGGACAGTCTCAATAACCGAAAATAGATTTCAAAATGAATTTTAAACATAATCAGGACTGTGCTCCACCTTCATGAAAATGAGAAATATTTAATTGTAATGTATTATGTGGATGGTTCTAAAGAGTTCTAATGAGATCTTCCCTAATTTTATGGCCTCAAACCACATTCCAATCTCCCTAGCCCTTACTCCATGGATTACAAGGGGTGTGTGTGTGTGTGTGTGTGTGTGTGTGTGTGTGTGTGTGTGTGTTATGGGGAGGGGGCTCTTCTTTCAACCAAGCCATTCCCATGGTCTGGCACTCTACTTGCCATTCATAAATACATTTGTTTTATATGAAAAGAAGCATGTTAGGCAACCCTTCCTGTTATGAGATAGACAGACCAAACAGATGGAGAGGGGGAACTAAGATGATAAGTAATGTAAACAGACTAGAGGGCTAAAATGAGGGAGTTGGATTAGATAGTCTCTGAGGTCCCTTCCATCTCTAGAATTCTGATGCTATCCTTTATCAACTCACTCTCTTTCCCTGTTCCCAGGACAAACTCCTCCCTATCTAATTTGTCTCATGTAAGCATTTTCTCGGGATCAAAAACACAGTACTCGAGTGCAACAGCTCTGAAGCTGGAAGGCAAATGATTCCAGGTATGGTCCTATCTCTTCTTTAAAGAGCTTTCCATAAGATCAGGGTGGAATGCTCCCACCATTTCATATGTAGGTAATTAACCTTAGAAACTTATCATTAAACCTGCAAATAGCAGGAAGTTATGGAAACAACACTGCTAGTTAAATGATATTGTTGTGCTCTCCTATAGCCTAAATATATTACCATGTGCTTATAAAAATATAATAAAGCAATTGAGCTCCCCAAGAAAAGCCTTATTTATACAAAGTCATGCTGTGTATTGGGAGGTAAGTGAGATGACAGGGACAAGAGTAATCTTTAGCTACCAGTCAAATAAACTCAGTATCCATAAAAGCAAATCATTGGTCTTTAAGTTGTAAACCACCCCTCCAAGTTGTTCATTTATTGTAAGGCTGGGTAAGTGGCACCCTTTAACCTTCTGATCACCAACACAGTTAAGGTTGCTGATTATGCATTTGTCAGATAGATGAGCTACTTTTTATACTCCTTCATAATCTATATGGAAGAACTGTTTAGCGTAGAATATCCTAAGTTGATAATTGAAAAGAAACATGTGAATCACATGGAGTTTTATATTAACCATAGCATAAAAAATTTCCATTTCTCCCTTATTTCTCACTTTTGAAACAATGTTTGCATTTTTGCTTCCATAATTATTATGATAAATGCATGTAAAATCTTGGAAACTGAGGGAAATTAGTTTAAGGAATCAGAATGTGGTAACATTTTCTAGCATGTTTTACTAGTCCTTTTGTGTTAGGTTTACTTTCAAGTACTTATATAATTTTCACTATTCCTAACTTATTCATATGCAAAGGGTGCTGACATACTAGAATTGCATACCCCAAGGCAGTCAAACAGGAACAGGGGAGTTAACCTTGGCAACAGGGTTAAGAGGAACCAGTACCCTCTAGTTTTCACTGATGCCCACCCAAGGCAACAGAGACTTCAAAAGTTATTCTTACCCTGCACTATCCCCTAAAAATTATAGTTATTAAAGTGTTTAATATCACATTTAAAAATAATAATCTCTCCTAGCTTCACATAAACAGTGATTTGCTTTTGCTTTTCCATTGCACTGCACTCCTCAGAGATCTCATCCATTGGTCACATCTACCTTCAAATAATAAAATGACAAAAACATGGGGCGGCTAGGTGGCGCAGTGAATAGAGCGCCGGCCCTGGAATCAGAAGAACCTGAGTTCGGAGCCGGCCTCAGACACTTAATCCACACAAACAAAAAAACCTAGCCGTGTAACCTTGGGCAAGTTACTTAACCCCAATTGCCCTAAAGGGGCGGCTAGGTGGCGCAGTGAGTAAGAGCGTCGGCCTCGGAGTTGGGATGACCCGAGATCAGATCCGGCCTCAGAAAATGAGCACCCACGCATAAGTAATGACTAGCCGTGTAACCTTGAGCAAGTTACTTAACCCCAATTGCTTAAAAAAAAAATGACAAAAACATGTTTCCAGCTATAATATATCTTGTAGGATTCACAGCACATCTTTCACAACTGGAATGTCACTTGTTTGCCTTTTTTTAAAAATGGTTTTGATACATTTGACATTGTTTTAGATGCACTAGATACAGAACAATAGTCTAATGATGTTCTTTCCCACAGTCCTCTCTCACATTCCCCTAGTCTACCAGCAGAGGGGGAAGAAAAAGTATGGATGCATAGACTTTTAGGAAGGCCACCATATATTCTTCATCTATCATGCATTAGGTCCTCATGACTGCAGGCCGTGTGGTGAATATAACCTTCTAAATCCATGTACACATTTTCTCCCCATAGAGCCTTTTCTCCAATTCTAACTATAGAGTCATGGCAAATATTGTAAATTAACTGATATCAAGCTGCCAAGCATTATAATCCTTCTAAACACAGAGGAAAAGGTGACCCACATAACTTCTGAATGGAATAAATGTCAAAAGAAGTAACTGTGCAATTAAAAAAATATGTTGTTATTATTTCACTCCAAGAAATATGAACTTATTGAATTAAATTCATTTTAAAGATTCACAGATAGGCACTTAAAAGAGTTATTTCTCCTCTCAAAGTACCAGTGGTTTTTCAAATTTCTGAATTATTTTTCTACATTTCATGTGCTTGATAAAAATAATTGCATTTATATAGAACATTCAACCTTGCAGAGAGTACTGAGGAAGTTGATTCATTGAAGAGCCCTACTCTATTACAATCAATATCAATCAATTTGATGTAATGATAAGTTTCTTATATTTGGCCCCAGAGCTGTGAGCTGCAGATGGTAAGATCACTTAGGTAATCATAGTTTAATAGATGCCTTCCACCATTGTTTTACCTTGTCATGCTAACCAAACCCAGTGTGGCTGGTGTGTTTCAATTACATGGAAAGTCCCCCAAAACTGTTTTTGTACCTCTACACATTCTCTCTTATCCAAGCAGGTATCCATCTTATGACGACCTTGTGACCACCTAGTCACCAGAAATATTTCCTGTCTTGCCCAAACCGTGACCCTGTTGATAAATTGTTTTGCTTATTTTAGCCTATGTATCACATGCCAACACATAGAATTATTCTGTGTTATTATCTAAATATGTTACCCTATAAAAACAAGCCCCTGGAAAGAGGCATCATCTCAGGTTATCAGGAAGATCTGAAATCCACTTCATTAGGGGCGACTACGGACCTTATATAAAGAGTCATTGGTTCAGAGCTCTGCCTCAGTTTCTTATATTGTAGGTTGGATAATTTTTCTCCCCACAGCACTTAAATTTATTACAATATTTTATTCTTAACATTTTTGTGAAGTATAAAATAGAAGTATTAGTGCTTCCATTTTAGACATAGGGAAACTGATCCTTAAAGACTTTAAGATACCATGGTCAAAAAGCGATTAAGTTTCAGAAGCAAGATTCTAACACAGGCCTTCCTTACTCCAAATCTTGATTCTATTCACCCCACTATGTTTAATTATTTAAATGTATGGAAACAAAGGGTATAATCTGTTCAAAGTTCACCCTAGTGACATCCTTTGAGGTATCTGCCCAAAGTGAGAATGTTGTGACCAGATATTTAAAGTAATAGAAGAAAAGAAAAGTAGGTGAACGAATCAAGCTAGGAGCTCTAGCAGGATGAAAATTCAATTAGTGAGTGCCATTAATAAGTGTCCACTGAGGTCTGACCTGGAGCTAAGAGGAGGGCATAAAAGTAGCACAGAAAGAAGCTGGCTTGTAAGAAAGCACTTGGACCCTGCTTATTTCCATGGGTAATGCTTTCCCTCTAGATTTGCAATCTTTTATTTCTACAAAGAGAGCAACCATCTCTCTCTTGCAAAACCAAGTGTATTAAAGCTATAGCTATTCCTTCTGTCATGGAAACTCAGGCTTCTGTGATGACCCTTCTCCAAACACACTGAAGTCTGTCAACCTCACATAATATTTGTTGACAATACATAATTTCTCAATCAGTAACAAGTTAGAAGGGAAATCAAAGATTCAAGGGTTAATTGTTCAGAAAGGATGCCTTCCATTTGACTAAAATAAATTACAGGCTGCTCCTACCCTATCCTAGAATTAGGGGAAAGTATTTCATTTTAATAGGAATTTAAATCACCTTGATCTTTTGTCATAAAGGCCAAGGTGTGCCAGCATACACAACTGCTCCATCTGCATCCTTGCTCCAGTTTAATCAGAGTTCAATTTGGATGTCTGTGTCTCTCCAATCAGCACATTACAACACAAGGAAGCTGCTGAAATAAATGAGATGTTGCTTTGCTCCAGCTGATTAAATCATGATTCAAGGTGACTTTTAGGTGACACTGGGAGTCGTCACAACAGCAGTATGCCTTACTTTGTGGAGAGGCAAAAAAATGTGCGAAGGGTATTTATTTCTCCCATCCAAGATAAGTGACAGAGTTGAAATGAGAGTGCTTGTGTGTCTATGAAAATATATCAGTGTTTAAAGAATCCTATTATTAGGCACAGTGGAAGCTACAATTTGGATGAGCCTCCCATACTGTGGGTAATTATCGCAAGCCAGAATGCTAATTGCTTTTCCATCTGCAGGTCGTGTTTCCAATGACTCTTGTTGAGGGCTACTGCAGCTACACAAACACAGCTATTAAAGAAGAGCCAGCAGTTTCTATCCAAGTATAAAATCATCTGTAGCTGACGAGTCAATGCTAAAACATGACCCCACATTTTAAAGAATGAAAGCATTCAAGCCAAGGAGGTTGTATGTGAGCTTTCTTTTTAAATACAGATTGTTTTTAGGTTAGTTACTAAAAGCTACTGTTTTCAAAACCTAGTAATGTTACCTGGTAAACTTGTTCTTTGAACACAATAGGAAAAAGTGTATCAATTTCAGCCAGGGCCAAAGTCCCTCTATGGTTATGTTAAACACTTTTCTAGCTGTGTTAAATTGCATATGCTGATGCAATAACTCAGAAGCTAGGATTGCTTGAGTTGTTAAGTACAATAGGGCATTTCACTTCAACATGAGAGACACTTGAACCACTAGGATGCTATGTTGTACACTGAAGCAATTACGCACTCTGCAGTGGCCTAAATCTATTAACAACCTTAGCAGAGGTCCCTCATGTTCTCCAGAGTTCCCTAAGATAATTGGCTACTATCTACCTGAAGCTTAGATGCTAATAGAATCTGAAGCATTGTATCCTTTCATTTATTTAAACTTGTTAGACTCTCAAAGTCCTTCCTTTTCAAAATGAACCTTTATCTATGCAATATGTTATCAATAAATATATGATGTGTGTGTGTTATTTTTCAGAGAGTGAAATTGGTACTTGAAAAAAAAAAGCATTAATTGATCAAATCCCTCATTATCCACTGATGCAAAGAATTTGAGTGACTTACACAAGTTCACCTAAGCAGTAGAGATATAGGAGGTCTGAAAACCTGTATCTGCAGAATGCTAATCTATGTTATCCCAACAAAATTCCAATCTCAAATCACAATAAAATCTGTGTACAGAAAGGAAAATACTTAGGCATTTTGGAAGAAGCAATAATTGTTTAAAACGGTGTAGTAGCAAGTACCATAGCACACCCAGGATGGCCTGCTAGCACAGGATCTTTGATCTGCTTTTTTAAAGACAGCTTTAAAGGAGTTAATGATCTTTCTTTAATTAACAGACAGATAAGTACAGATATGTAGAAGGAAGTAAGTATCCAAGAAAGAATCCAATAGACAGGGCTCCAACTGCCTAAACAGAATAATACAACTACTCCCACATACCACCAGACGGGGGGGCCATCAACTTCTGAGTAGTCAGGGGGTACTTAAAATGGTTACTCTGAGCTCCATCCAGGGAATTAAAAGGTAATTCTTATGAGGGTGGCTCCAAAGTGAAATACCAGCCTCCCAGTATACATAACTTTCAACTAATAGGCTCAGAGACAGAAGGCATCATACTCCCCATGATTCAGTGCCTAATTAGCTTTGTACCAAAAGGTATGAAAGACTGCCTGTAAGCAAGTTCCTCTTTAAGCAAGTTCCTCCCCCTAAGGACTCTACGTGACTCAGGATATATCACAGCTGTGATTGAATTATCTTGTGTACCTTTAGAACAGGGAACACAACTCCTGTTCCAAGGAAGAAGGGGGCACATGTGGTCACATGGGCCTATTAATGGATGGGGAAGATATTTGTACTCCATTACATTACAAACAGACATGTTAGTCAAGTTACCAAGGGTCTGTTTAGCACCTACTATGTACCAGCCACTATGCTAAGAACTATAGAATCAAAGAAAGGCACAGAACAGTATGCTTTTCTCAAGGAGTTCACAGTCTAATATACATATATATGCATGTGTGTGTGTGTGTGTGTGTGAGGAGAGAGAGAGAGAGAGAGAGAGAGAGAGAGAGAGAGAGAGAGAGAGAGAGAGAGTTTTAGATAGAAGGCAATAAGATTATAAGATTAAGGAGGAAAGGTATCTGTAGAATGGTAGAGTGGAGAATTTATCTGATTGAAAGAAGCCAGAGAAGCAAGAAAGTAGAGATGTTGAAAAAGAGAGGTCCAGGGATGAGGGAGAGCCAATGGAAATATTTATACTCAGGAGAGGCAATATTTTGTGTGACAAACATAAAGGTGGTCCATTTTACTGATTCACAGATTACATGGAAAGGAGTAAATGTAAGAATACAAAAGAAAGAAAGGCTTCAGATTACAAAGGTCTTAAAAAGCAAGATATAGTGTTGCAGTTTAAACCCAGAGACACCAAAAACTGTTGAGGTGGGGGCTTTGCCCACCCAAAACTGTTGTGGTTTCATGATATGTTCTGGTGGAACCATCTCAAAGAATTCAGAGTCAGACCACCTCTAATCCAAGTACAGGCATTTATTGAGATTCACGCCTCTCACGAAGTGGGCTAAGTTCCAAGAGGAACCAGCAACTTTAGAGAAAGTAAGATAAATTTTTATAGGGCAAAGATGCAATTGCACAACAGAAATTTACACAGAATAGACGATATCATTAATATTAAAAAGGAAGGAGGAGTTTGTTAAGGGATTAGGTAATGGAAGAGGGGCTTGTTAAGGGATCAGGTGATGGAGGAGGGGTCCCATCTATGGTTTGGTGGTTAAACATTGTGGTCATTCTGCCCTCCAACTGGCTTGCTATTGTGGTCCTGTCTTGGGCTAGATGGGTGATGTGATTGTGATTGCACACCTGTTCTCATGGTAAAGGGTCTGGGGGCAGTGACCAGTTAGAGACAGTAGCTAGGTTCCCATCATATGGACACACCTGCTGTTTCTGTGAGAACTAAGAGTTCAGGGACACACCTGTTATTCCAGTGAGCAGTGAGCCATATACAAAGAAGTTAGGACATTGGGTTCTGGGGGGCTAGGTAGGTGCAGTGGGCCTGCGGTTCAGTAGGGCCAGGCCTATAATGAAGTTAGAATACTGGGGCTGGGGGAAGCTTTATTAGGATCCCATCAAAAGGATTTTGAACTTGATCCTGAAGGTTACAGGGACCCAATGATATTTATTAAATGATGTGATATGTTTAGATCTGTGCTTAAGGAAGATCAATTTCATTACTGACTAGAGGTGCACTGGAAAGGGAAGAAACTAGAGACAAGGAGACCAAGGGCAGTTGTCAGTGACAGAGGAGAGAAAGGAGTATATGCAAAAGATGTTTTAAAGTTCTTATAAGTTTCGTTCAATAAAAATGAATTTTCATACAAATAAAAATTAGCTACATGTATATCACAATATATAATTTATTTTATTAGTTATTATTAGACAAAAAAGTACAACAGAAAACAACAAAATTCACGTGAATATCTGTTCTATAATTACCTTTGTAGGCAAGTTTTACTAATTGTGCTCTGAAGACTGTATGGGATATTTAATCTTAGTTCTACTTTATTCAATTTATTTTATTTTAATTAGTCATTCAATGTATCCTTCTTCTTCCTTTCCTGTATTTATTCCCCTTGAATCATTTCTCCATGCTCCTCGTGCCTCATTTTCTGTTATTTGGTCTCTTACATGTTCTTATATCTACTGGTAATTGAGTTGCAACCACATGGAGGCCACTATCATCATTTACTTTGACCTTTCTTTTCATTAATTTTTTCCTGATTATCTTTATAGATAATAAAATTTTAAAGCTGGAAAGAATACTAGAAACTATTCTAGACCAGTGAATCGG
This sequence comes from Gymnobelideus leadbeateri, assembly GCA_011680675.1. Classification (NCBI taxonomy): domain Eukaryota; kingdom Metazoa; phylum Chordata; class Mammalia; order Diprotodontia; family Petauridae; genus Gymnobelideus; species Gymnobelideus leadbeateri. Next base: position 134,634 of record WOXC01008571.1, read on the forward strand.
AATTTGTGGTTATATCCTTTGTTTCCAAAGTTAATGCATTTTTAAGTCTATCCTTTCACTCTTTTTGCTCCTCTATGGGGCTCAGACAAAGAATACTCTTCTAGTATTTGACCTTGCTATTTGACCTCTCTCCAACAATAGAAGTGTACTTCCTGCAATTTTCTTAATTCAACTTTTGACTATTTCTAGCTATTTTATGTTTCCTTCTCTTGTTTCCCCTTCTTGAAATTTGTCTTTCTTTTCACTTGTTATATTTGTTTGCTTTGAACTCCTCTCTTTATTGTCGATCAGTCATTTCAGTCCTGTCCCTTTGTGACACCATTTTGGGGTTTTCTTGGCAAAGAAGCTAGAATGTTTGACTTTTCCTTTTCTAGCTCATATTAAAGATGACGATACTGAGGCAAATGGGATTAAGTGACTTGCCCAGGGTCACATATCTAGTAAATGTCTAAGAGCAAATTAGCACTCAGGTCCTCCTGACTCCAGGCCATATAATCTATCCACTGAACCACCTAGCTGCCACATGAAAAGATAAAGCAATTTCAGAGTTGGTCTTGAAGTGAAATACCCTTATCATACCCTCCTAGAAGTTTAAGTCTTCTGGAATAGGAATAATTATAATGCATTCAATTGTTTCAGTTGTGTCCACCTCTTTGTGATACTATTTAGGGTTTTCTTGGCATACATACTGGAGTGGTTTGCCTTTTCTTTCTTTAGCACATTTTTCAGATGAGGAACTGAGACAAAGAGAATTTAAGTGACTTGTCCAGAGTCAGACAGCTAGTAAGAGTTTGTAGTCAGATTTGAAGTCAAGTCTTCAGGACTCCAGGCCCAGGGATCTATCCATTGTACCACATAGCTGACCTCTTTTATTAAGATTAATTAGGAAACATAATAGCAAACTTATTTTCTCATTTGTCCTTTAACTGAAGAGTCTTGAAATTAGCTTAACTGTTACCTCAGTCACAAAATTCCAGAGATCAAAAGCACCCTTTAAAACCATTAATGCAATATATATCTACAAAAATACATTTAACAACATTCCCAAAAACCAAAGACACCATCTTAACTTGAAAAGATATCTATTTATATTGATGAATGAAGGGAGGGTGTCACTCCCTTCTAAGGCAGGTCACTTCACTTTGGTTTTCATAGCTCTGATTGTTGTGTACCTATTTCCCCCCTTATATTGAGCCTAAATTCTTCTCAGTGGAACTTCTACCTGTTGCTTTATATTCTTGACTCAGGAAAGACAAGTCCAATCTTTGCTCCACATCACAACTCTTTTTTTTTTTCAAATGCTTTATTAACTTCTGGATTACATCATTCATTTCCACCAGACTTGGAGTTACAAATATTTTCCCCGTTTTTTCCCCTACTCACCACCCCAAAATAGTAGTCCCATAGGATATCCCCTAATCCAATCTGCTCTCTCCCATATCTTCTTCCATACCCAATTTGACTTTTCCAGTAGGGCATGGTGGATCTCTATGCCACAGTGCCAGTATATCTTATTTCCCAGTTACATGTAAAATAGTAATAATGATAGAAAAATATGTATATGTATATATACATATATATATATATATATATATATATAAACATTTAATTTTAAAACTTTGAATTCCAGATTCATTCCCTTCTTCCCTTGTCACCCACCCTTACTGGGAAAATATATATATATATATATATATATATATATATATATATATATATATATATTACCTTCAACTATTTCATGCGGAAAAAATTTTCATCAATTACAATTATTGTTTTTCCATATAGGAATGTAAATAGTTAACTTTGATAAGTTCCTTATGATTTCTTTTTGTTGTTTACCTTCTCATGCTTCTCTTGCTTCTTGTATCTGAATGTCAAATTTTCTATTCAACTGTGTTTTTTTCATCAAGAATACTTGAAAATCCTCTTTTCCCACTGAATGATCATATTTTCCCCTGATACATGATACTTGGTTTTGCTGTGTAGGTGATTCTTGGTTTTAATCCCCCATCCTTTGCTCTACAGAATATCATATTCCAAGCCCTTTGATCCCTTAGTGTAGAAGTTGCCAGATCCTGTGTTATCCTGAGTGTGTTTCCACAATATTTAAATAATTTCTTCCTGGCTGTTTGTAATATTCTCTCCTTGATCTGGGAATTCTGGAACCTGGCTACAATATTCCTAGGAGTTTTCTTTTTGGGATCTTTTTCAGGAGGTGATTGGTGGATTCTTTCAACCTCTCTTTTGCCCTCTGATTCTAAAACATCAGGGCAGTTTTCCTTGAGAATTTCTTGGAGGATGATTTCTAGGTTCTTTCTTTGATCATGGCTTTCAGGCAGTCCAATAATTTTAAATTATCTCTCCTGGATCTATTTTCCAGGTCAGTGGTTTTTCCCATGAGATATTTCACATTGCCTTCTATTCTTTCATTTGTTTGGATCTGCTTAACAGCATCTTGATTTCTGATAAAGTCAATAGCTTCAATTTGCTTCAGTCTAATTCTGAAGGAATGATTCTCCTCAGTGAGCTTTTGAGTTTCTTTTTCCAGCTGGCAAATTCAGCTTTTTAAGGCATTCTTCTCCTCATTGCCTTTTTGAGCCTCTCTTGCCATTTTAGATAGTCTATTTTTTAAAGTGTTATTTTTTTCAGTCAGGATGTTGACTCTCATTTCATAATTTTCTTCCATCATTCTCATTTCTCTTCCCAATTTTTCCTCCACTTCTCTTATTTTCTTCTTAAAGTCCTCTGTGGCCTGTAACCAGCTTGTCTTTTTCTTTGAATATTTTTGTGCTGGAATTCTAACTGCACTGTTCCACTCTTCCTCCTGTTCCATGCTTTGATCCTTTTTGTTGACAAAATAGAAGTTTAAAATTGGGATGCTCTGTTTATTTTGCTTCCTTTGACTGGTTATATCTCCATTCATTCACTTGACCTCTGGGCTTTTTGACACAGTTGGACTCTGCCCCCAGATGGGGAGCTTCCATCCCAAAAGCTGGGGTTTTCTCAGCTGCTGAAGGTATTAGTTGGGTGACCTCTCTGAAGCCTTACCATGCTCTGGCAAGCTGATTGCACACCCCAGGACCTCCACCTTAGACTGCAATCCAGATCCAAGCAGGTTAAAGCAAGAGCTATTACCCCTCAGACTGGTTGCTTGGTCCCACTACATTCTGCAGGCCAGGAGCTGAAGCTGCCACATTGCAGTGACTGCACCTCAGAGGCTTCTTGTTCTGGGGCAAATGCCAAATGTACTCCCAACTACTGGATCCCAAAGTCCACACTGCACTGACATCTTACTTTGTCCTTAGCATCTATGTGTTGCTAATTTTGGGAACTGCCTCAACTTCTGGTGATCTGAACTCCCTACAGCAGGTCAAGCCCACCCCAAGACTAAAACCTCTTGCTCTGGGTTTGGGATCAGCTCCCAGAGCTCTGTGCTGGCTGATTCCTACCCGCCTGCTGGGTTTTCCTCAGCAGGAAATTAGCTTCTCTGTGTCATTTTGTGGGTTATGTAGCTCCAAAGATTGTTCAAAGTCCCCTTTTACATGAATTGGGGGAGGTAGAACCCAGAGCCCCACAGAAGTCCTGTTTCTACTCTGCCATCTTCCACATTATAACTCTAAAAAAAAAAAAAACTTGAAGAATGTTGTCATATGCTCCCTAAATTTTCTTTTCCCAAGATTTAATAACTTATAATCCTTCAAATGGCTCCCATATGGAAAAATCTTACTGTTTCTCACCAGTCTCCTACCTTCTTTTTATTTAATACTTTTTATAATGTTATTTAAATTTCTTTTTTTCCTTTCCTCCCCCCTATATGACTACTATTAAACATAAATAAGTAGTAAGCATACAAACACACATGCATACCTATGTATATACATATGTATGTAAAGTTATTTTATACACACTTCTATTTATTAGTTCTTTTTCTGGATGCAATTTTCTGTTTGTGGAGAAAATTTGGAGAACCTGGAACTTTCTGACCCACTCCACCATCTTTCCAGAATGCCCCTCACCTTCTACAGCAACTTGCCCCAGCTGTCCTTTCAACTCTCTCTCTAAATATTCATCCTTTAAATTTATTTGCACCAACCATGTTGCTTATAATCCTTCTTAAAAAGAATCTTCCCTTGATCTGACCATCCCGATTGATTTATTTCTCTTTTCCACCTACTGATTAAACTATGTGAGAAAACCATCTCTACTAGATGTTCCACTTCCTCTCCTCTTGCTCTTTTAAACTATGTACAATCTGGTTTCCAATTTCATCATTCGACTGAAACTGCCTTCTCCAAAGCTAACATGGATCTCTAATTAGCAAAAAGTTATCTACCTCCATTCCAACTTGGGTCCTGGTTTTCTCTGTAGCCCAAGCACTCCCAATCTTGTGTTGAGATACTATCCTACAGAGACTGATATTTCCTTATTGAAGTTGGTCTCCTAACTTGTCAATGCTTGGCAAATGAAACCTGTTCTGTAACCTCAGTTAATGTTGCATGATTGGAATATTCTTCAATGGCACTCTTTCTTGGACAAAACTAATCTCCTATCCTATCCTTAACAACTGCATTATACGCAGAAATAAAGGGAGGGAGGGAAAGAGGGAGAGAAGCAGAGAGAGAAACAGACAGAGACAGAGAGAGAAACACTGATTCACTTATGCAATAATATGGGTTTTATTCCTGGGAATATTAATTAACTCCAGATGATTCCTCTTTACTCCTTCAGGCCTCAGTAATAGGCTAGGCAGAACACCTGATCTTTGTAACACTGGAGTATCAAGACTGGTTTCATTCCTTTTGTATATGAGGCATCTCTGTTATGTTGATTGGACCATTCAAATTCACAATATTATAAGCTCTATACATTATCAGTAGCCAAGCTCCCTCAAGGACACTGAGGCCAAGCCTACATGTCTGAACGAGATAGGACTTTTTTAATGCCCTGCAGTTAATCAAATTGCCTCCCCTTTAACATATTTCTAGCTGATTGAAACCAATTATACATCTACAAATTCTCCAGTTAATCTCCCCCAGCCACTTTCCTTACATGTTACCATGATTATCTGAGAGGCAAATTCTTAGCTTCATCTTCATGGAGAAGCACCATATTCTCTGTGGAATCTTCCACATCTTCTATCTAAGGGATGTATAGGATCTCTATTACTTTAGAATTATAAAGTTAAGATTGTTATCCTATCGTTAACAACTAAAATTATTACAGGCAAAAATTATAAATTTTTGTGTTATCTACTGTCATTAATTTGTTCCTCTAACCGCAAAAACCTTGTTCATCAACCAATGAAACCATTCATTACCAAAAACCAAAATGACATTTATGTAAATATTTTTGCTTTAAGTAAAAGTTACCACAAAATTGCAGAAATATCAAAGGGCATTTCCCAGGTTCCGACTGCATAGAGTAAAGGAGTTGCTTGAGTTATTTCTATGAAGTGTCCAAAGGCAAAAATAAAGACAACTTCCCTGCACCCTTAGTTATTTCAAGCTTATATTGGTCAATTTCCCATATCCAAGAGTGTTGAGTGCTATTGCAATGTATGACTCAATATATTCTGCAAAGACTGAAGAACAGAAATATATGCTCTATAAAAATCAATATTTATCATCAAACTTGGTTACTTCATTATCAAGGAAAGGAAGCTTTCAAAAACTATTTTGGAAGAAACTTTCAGGTTCGATAAATGAGAGTCCAAGGACTTAGAAGCAATTTAGAAAACCTAAATCTGACCATCTTCTCCATAAATATCTCTAAGGACATCAAACGTAGTGAATACCAAATACCAACAGAATAAAATAAAAAAGATAAAAAATAACAATAGTAAAATTTACACTATTTAAAAAATATCTATTTTTCAACATTTTTAGTTTTCAACAATCATTTCCACAAGATTTTGAGTCATAAACTTTCTTTCTGTCTCTCCCCTACTCCCCACCCAAAGACAGTGAGCCTACTGAATATGAGTTCCACAATATATTCTCTCTTAAATCCTCTCCCATCTCTCCTAACTTTCTAGTAAGCCAAGATAGATATTTATACCCCAGTGCCTGTATATCTTATTTTCCAGTTGCATGCAGATAAACACATTCTTTTTTTTTTTTTTTAAGCAATTGGGGTTAAGTAACTTGCTCAAGGTTACACGGCTAGTCATTATTTATGCGTGGGTGCTCATTTTCTGAGGCCAGATTTGATCTCGGGTCATCCCAACTCTGAGGCCGGTGCTCTTACTCACTGCGCCACCTAGCCGCCCCTTTAGGGCAACTGGGGTTAAGTAACTTGCCCAAGGTTACACGGCTAGGTTTTTTTGTTTGTGTGGATTAAGTGGCTGAGGCCGGCTCCGAACTCAGGTCCTTCTGACTCCAGGGCCGGTGCTCTATTCACTGCGCCACCTAGCCTCCCCTGATAAACACATTCTTAATTGTTTTTAACATTTGTTTTTAAAACTTTGATTTCCAGATTCTTTCCCTTCTTTCCTCCTTACCCTTCCCCACTGAGAAGACAAGCAATATAGGTTGTATATGTGTACTTACACAAAACATTTCCATAATAGTTATGTTGTGAAAGACTACATTTCCCTCCATCCTATCCTGCCCTCCACCTATTCTATTTTCTCCTTTCACCCTGTCCCTTTTTCAAAAGTGTTTGCTTCTAACTACCCTCTCCCCCAACCTGTCCTCTGTTCTACCATCCCCCTCTCATCCCCTTACCCTCCTACTTTCCTGTAGGGTAAGATACCTAATTGAGTGTGTATGTTATTCTATCCTTAAGCCAAATTCAATGGGAGTAAGGTTGACCCATTCCTTTTCACCTTCCTGCTCTTCCTCTCCACTATAACAGTTTTCTCTTTGCCTCTTTTATTTGAGATAATTCACACTATTCTATCTCTCCCTTTCTCCTCCTCCCAATACATTCCTCTCTTACCTCTTTATCTTATTTTTAGATATGATCCGTTCATATTCAAATCTTCCTGTGCCCTCTATGTATACATGTACACACATATACACATAATCACATATATATTTATACAAACATACATCCTCCTATACACACTTATATATGCATGTATACACACACATACACACATATATTCCTTTAAATTATCCTCATACTGAGAAAAGTCTCATGAGTTGCAATTATTATTTTTCCATGTAGGAGTGTAATTAGTTCAACTTTAACAACTTTAACCTTCTCATGCTTCTCTTGCTTCTTTTATTTGAAAGTCAAATTTTCTTTTCAGCTCTGTTTTTTTTTTTCATTAATAATGCTTAAAAGTCCTCCATTTCATTGACTATCCATATTTTACCTGAAATATTATACTCAGTTTTGGTGGGTAGGTGATTCTTTGACTTAATCCTAGTTCCTTTGACTTCTGGAATATCATATCCTAAGCCTTTCTACCCCTTAATCTAGAAGCTGCTAGATCTTGTGTTAATCTGATTATGTTTCCATAATACTCAAATTGTTTCTTCCTGACTGCATGTAATATTTTCCCCTTGATGTGGGAACACTGGAAGTCAGCTCTCATATTTCTGGAATCTTTTTCAAGAGGTGATTGCTGAATTATTTCAATTTCAATTTTGTCCTCTGGGTCAGAATATAAGGGCAATTTTCCTTGAGTATTTCTTGAAGGATGATTTCTAGGCCCATTTTTGGATCATTGCATTCAGGTAGACCAATAATTTTTAAGTTATCTCTCCTGGATCTATTTTCCAAATCAGTGGTTTTACCAGTGAAGTATTTCACATCGCCTTGTATTTTTTTTTGTTTGGATCTGTTTTATAGTATCTTGATTTCTCATAAAGTCATTAGCTTCCATTTGCTCCAATCTAATTTTGAAGGATTTATTCTCTTCGGTGAGTTTTTGAAATTCCTTTTCCCTCTGGCAAATTCAGCTTTTTAAGGCATTGTTTTCTTCATTGGCTTTTTGAGTCTCTTTTGTCATTTGAGTTTTTCTGTTTTTAAGGTGTTATTTTCTTCAGTATTTTGGGGGGTTTCCTTTAGCAAGCTGTTGACTCACTTTTCATGGTTTTCTTGCATCATCCTCATTTCTCTTCCCAATTTTTCCTCCACTTCTCTTACTTGATTTTCAAAATTATTCTTGAGCTCCTCCATGACCTACAATCAGTTCATATTGTTCTTGGAGGCTTTTGATGCAGGTATCTTGACTTTGTTTTCTTCTTCTGGTTCTATGTTTTTATCTTCTTTGCCCCCCCCCCCCAAATTTTATCGTTTGATTTCACTTCTTCTGTTTACTCATTTTCCAGCCAATTACTTTACTTCTGAGCTCTTTGCCATGATAGAACTCTGCTTCCAGTGGTTTCCAGACTTACCAACCCATGAATGCAATATTAGGTAACAGAAAATTCTTGTCACAAAGAGGGAACCCAAAGTCAGGAAATCCTTCATCTCTTTTTTTTTCAGATGAAAAGACAGAGAAACTATATTGAATGCTGCTTTACTGTAAAAGTCCATTTACTAAAATATCATAGTGTAGGATGATATGAATACCAGCAAAATGTCTTCACAAAACAGTAAAAGATACATAGAGAATATAAGTATAAAATCATCTGTGCAAAAGACTTAGCAAAACCTGGCTATGTGGATATTACTTTTGCATTCACCTGAGATAAAGTTAATGATTGAAACAAATGGAACAATTATTTGAGGGATTTTATGATGATCTATTCTCATTATCAAAAATCATGAAATCACTACATTTGAACTCTATCATATGTATCATAAAATCATACCAAGAGCTGGCAAAAAACTTCACTTATTATCTTGTCCAACTATGATTTTGCACAGGAGTCAAGTAGGTCCAGGGATGTTAAATGTGGTGCCAAAAGTTATAGCATTTATCATTTTCCTTTTCTGATACATTAGCCAATATGATAGTTACAAGGTGCTACCTGAGAAGTGTTTTAATTTGCATTTATATAACCAATAGTAATTTAGAGCATTTTAATATGACTATAGGTAGCTTTAATTTCTTCATCTGAAAACTGCCTTTCCATATCCTTTGACCATTTATGAATTGGGAAGCCACTTGTATTCTTATAAATTTGCCTCAGTTTTCTAAATATTTGAGAAATGAGGCCTTTATCAGAAAGACTAGCTGTAAAAAACGTTTCCCATCTTTCTGTTTTCATTTTAATCTTTGTTGCATTTGTTTTGTTTGTGCAAATACTTTTTAATTTAAAGTAGTCAACATTACCCATTACCCATTTAATGATGTTCTCCATCTCTTGTTTGATCATAAATTCTTCCTTTCTCCACAGATCTGACAGGTAAACTATTTCTTGCTATACTAATGTGGTTATGGTATCACCCTTGTACACATTTTGAACTTATTTTGGCATATAGAGTAAGACATTGTTCTAAGTTTAGTTTCTGCCATAGTATTTTCCAGGTTCCCAAATAGTTTTTGTCAAATAGTGAGTTCTTATTCCAGAAGCTGGAATCTTTGGGTTGTAGCAGCAAGCACCTCAATATCCCCAGGGTAGCTGCCAATATAGGTTCTTAGATCTGCGCTTCAAAAGGAAAGCAACTCAAAATGGGTTAACAAGCTTACTTTAATCAAACAAACACACATTACCTAGTTCAGGGGAAAAAGGTCAGCACCCCAAACTTCAGAGTTACAGAACTTACAGATCAAACAGACAGGCTTCCAAACTGTCCACCCATTATATCAATACCAAATCACAGTTACCAGAGAGGGAAGCATCAACATCTGGGTTTTCAAAGCCGGGGGACTCTCAACAACGGCTTCCCAGAGTCTCATCTGGTCAAGTCACACAACACTTCTCAAAGTGAGCCCCAAAGCAAAGCCCCTCATCAGAGTTTATATAGCCTTCTCCTGGCTCAAAGATTGTAACAACCTCCTTGACCCACTGCCCAATCACAAAGTATCAAGGTGTGGGCTTTCCTGAAAAACAAGCCTCCCACCACAAGCTCCAGGTGCACTTAAGCTAGGGGCAGGGAAGATCTTTAAATTTACATTTCCATTACATTCGGCCCCAAGATCTTTCATGCCCATAGCACACGCAATTTACATTTGAATTAGCACTAAAACATCTCTTAGGTCACATTTTCAAGGTACATCTAAAGTTACCAAAGTGGCCACTGGGTCTTAAACAAAGTACATTGCATTTTCACATCAATTCACAAAATACAAAGCATTATCACATAAAGTACTCTTGGGAGGGGGGCGGTGTCCTTCCCATAACACTGCTCCAGCCCCTGCTTCCAAATCCAGAGAGGGAACTAGGCAACAAAACCAAAGTGGGGTCCTTGGGGTCCATGGCACTTCACCCCACCCACCATAGTCACAAGTCCATCCTCCCCCTGCGTCCCAAACTGTGGGATGCAACAAGGAAACACATTCAGTGCCCCTGCTTTGCCACACAGTCCTTATCTTGTCCTGTGGCTGAACTCCAAACTCCTGTGTTCCTTCTCCTCCAGCAGAAGGCAGCAGCTCCAGGCTTCTCCACAGGTCTCCATGCAGGCAGCTCACCATTCCTGCTCTCAGCTCAGTGAGGTCAGCATGCAGGCCGTTCTTCTCTCCTGCTCCATGGCTCCACAGAATCACAGCTACCACAACTGGGAAACAAACAATTAGCCCAGCCCCCATACTTTCCTTTTACTCAGCAGATCCCATCCCTCGTCGCCATTTTATAGCGGCAAGCACCCCAATATCCCCAGGGTGACTGCAACACAGGTTCTTAGATCTGCTTTTCAAGGAAAGCAACTCAAAATGGGTTAACAAGCTTACTTTAATCAAACAAACACACATTACCTAGTTCAGGGGAAAAAAGCACCCCGAACTTCAGAGTTACAGAACTTACAGATCAAACAGACAGGCTTCCAAACTGTCCTACTATTATATCAATACCAAATCACAGTTACCAGAGAGGGAAGCATCAACATCTGGGTTTTCAAAGCCGGGGGCTCACTTTGAGAAGTGTTGTGTGATTTGACCAGATGAGACTCTGGGAAGCCGTTGTTGAGAGCCCCCCGGCTTTGAAAACCCAGATGTTGATGCTTCCCTCTCTGGTAACTGTGATTTGGTATTGATATAATGGTTGGACAGTTTGGAAGCCTGTTTGATCTGTACGTTCTGTAACTCTGAAGTTTGGGGTGCTGACCTTTTCCCCTGAACTAGGTAATGTGTGTTTGTTTGATTAAAGTAAGCTTGTTAACCCATTTTGAGTTGCTTTCCTTTTGAAAAGCAGATCTAAGAACCTGTGTTCGCAGTCACCCTGGGGATATTGGGGTGCTTGCCGCTACATGGGTTTATCAAACAGTAGATTACTATAGTCATTTACTACTGTGTCTTGTGTAACTAACCTATTCCACTGATTCACCACTCAAGCCATTACTAAATAGTTTTGAGGATTATTTTATGAAATAGTTTTAGATAGGCTATATTCCTTTGCATTTTTCCCCTTAATTTCCTTGATATCCTTGACCTTTTTTATCCTTTCAGAAGTATTTTGTTGTTATATTTTTCTAGCTCTTTAAAATAAGTTTGGTACTTTGATAAGTATGGCATTAAGTAAGTAAATTGATTTAGGTAGAATTGTCATTTTTATTATATTATCTTGACCTATCCATGAGCAATTGGTAATTTTCCAGTTGTTTAGACCTGTGATTATTTGTGTGAAGTGTTTTATATATATACTTGTCCTCTTCTGAGTTTGTGTTTAGATCTTGCCTATTTCCATAGTAGTTTTCTATGGTGAGGCCTCTTTTTTTTTCTTTTTCTGCTTACTTCCATAATTGAGTTCTGCTCCTGGGTCACAGTGGACAGCATCCCGAACTACTTGAGCTGATTTCCAGGGCCTAGTCACTGAATCTATGTACTGGGACTCCAGGCGCTAGGGTGGTCCAGCCCAGTCATGCCTATTATTGTGTTGGGGTCCTGGAGCCTGCAATTTACCTTCTGTGCTGGGACTTGACACTTCAGAGATGATCTGCTGTGTCTCTAGCCTGTTGAGATAGGACAGAGGGACCGAGCTTGCTTTTCTGTGTTGTGACTGAGAGACAACTGCTGGCTTGCCTGCACAGTACCTAAACTGGACTCTGTTCTCCTTTTACCTAAATAAGACACACCATTCCCAAATTCTTTCTAAGTTATCTTAAGCTGGAAAAAAGTCCCCTTCTTTCTTTTTGTGGGTTCTTTCACTCCAGAATCCATTTATAGGCTTTATTTAATGTTGTTTTTGACAGAAATTGGAGAGAGCTCAGGCAACCTCTTGGTTTCTCTCACTGTCTTGTCTCCACACAACAGGCAGGCTTTTGAACATTAGTTTTGTACAGTGGACTACATCTACTAAGTCACACAGTTAACTAAAAAGTATAGAAAGCCATTGTTTGAGTTATTAATTATTTTTAAAAGTCACTACAATAAAATGCACCTTTAACTTTAAATATTATTTATAATAATTACATTTTCATTATACAAAAGACATTTTAATGTATTTTTATTTCTGTGATTAAGAGTTTCCATATGTAGTTGGAAGTTTATATTATATAAATGTGCATGCTTGTTATGTCTCTAATAATTTTTACTGTAGTTCATGTGATGGTAATTGACATTAAATAGATCTTTCACACATAATTATGGATTTATATTTCAATGTCCTTTATGAATATTTTCAATTGAAAACCTCAAGTTCCCAAGAGTCCTGACCCCTATCAAATTGAGAGTATAACAATTTATTAACAAGAAGTGATGCTAAAAGGAAGAAAGCTTCCCCAAAATAAGCTTCATAAACTTTATTTCTTTCAAGTTGACTAATGTCACCTTATTGCCTATCACAACATACAGTAACTCTTCACTGCCATCATTAAAAAAAATGACATTGATTTCTTCCAACTGTAGCTAATCCAATAGATATGAACCTTGTATACTTAAGACAAGCAGAAAAGCTGCTTCAAATTTCAGCTGTAGAATAATCTGGGTTGTTGTCTCAAAGGTGTTGGTAATACAGCTCAATGCTTCTAGTTCAAAGCGAATTATTTAGCACCTAGCCACTCTTTGTGCTAGGGGAGAAGCACACTAAATACAATGGCTTATTGCTCATATGCATAGCAGCAGAAATTAGGAGAAGTCATTTGCATTCTTAAAGAGAAAAGTCTTATAAATTAAATTTGAAAATTCCTTAGAAGACCTATAAAATTTCTCTTGCTTCATTCACACTTTTAAAAATTATTATGTTCTGTCCATCATCCTTTCCATATTTATTTTTATCTCATTTTCCTTTGAAATGAAATACAAAATTTCTGTTATAAGAACACACAAAGTCTATGAGACTATAAGTGTGAATATATACAAGATTAAAACCTAATTGAATGCTCTCTCTCTCTCTCTTTTTTTTTTTTTTTTTTGCTTTTTGGAGGGCAATTGGGGTTAAGTAACTTGCCCAAGGTCACACGGCTAGGTTGTTTTGTGTGTGTGTGTGTGTGTGTGTGTGTGTGTGTGTGTGTGTGTGTGTGTGCGTTAAGTGTCTGAGGCCAGATCCAAACTCCGATCCTTCTAACTCCAGGGCCAGTGCTCTACTCACTGCGCACCCTAGCCGCCCCTGAATGTTCTCTTGAAAAACAAATTTCAAAGATAATTAAAGAAGTTAAAAAAACATTTCAACTCTAATTAGCTATATTAGTTAGAGTAAGGGGTTTGTGAATTATAACCATTTCACCCTATCTATATTTGCATGGGCCCTGATATTTTTCACACTTTTATATGATAATTTTTTTTGAAAATTGAAAGCAAAATATTCTTAGCTTCAGAGCTTGCCAAAAAGAAACTGGTGAATAGATTTGGCTTTCGGACTATAGTTTTGTTTTGTTTTGTTTTGTTTTCTCTAGGACCTCACAGTTTAATGGGGGAATCTACATGCAAACAAATATATACAAATAAAGTTTGCATAACAAATATATTCTACAAATAAGACATTACATCTCTTGGCTCTGGGCATTTTCTCTGGCTGTCCCCCATGTATTCAAAGTTTTCCCTTTTCTGCTCAGACTACTGATCTCCCTGGCTATTTTTAAATCACAACTAAAATTCTACCTTCTAGAGGAAGCTTTTCCCAACCACTCTTAATTCTAGCACCTTCCCTCCTTTTTTTTAAAGTTGATTTATTTACTTATAGTTTACAATATTCAGTTCCACAATCCTTTGAGTTTCAAATTTCTCCCCCTCTTTCTCTTCCCCAGACTATAGTTTTTTGACAGCTGAATTATAAAATTAAAAGGACAGGCACAGCATTTTCATGATCTGAGACACAGATATATTCTTAACTTATATGCACATAATCCTCCTCTCCCTCCATCCTATGTGAAATACTCAATAGAGAAAAACAAAACAAAACCAAAAAACAAACAAATAATATGTATATTTACCTATCACCCTGATTTCCTTATAGAGAAATTCCATAAACCAAATCTGGTTTGGTCCTGTTTGCCAACAAGTAATTGGACAGGTAGGTAAAGCAGTACATAGAATGCTGGACCTGGATTCCTGAGTTCAAATCTGGCCTCAGATATTTACTAGTTATGTGACCCTAGGTACGTCACTTCACCCTGTTTGCCAGAGTTTCCTCATGAGTAAAATGAGCTGGAGAAGGAAATGGCAAACCACTCTACTATCTTTAGCTAGAAAACTCCAAAAGAGTTCATGAAGAGACAGACATGACTGAACAACAAAACAACAACAAATATGAAGGGCCCAATATATAGCAGGCACTGTACCAGTAACAGTTGAATATGTTTCCCATATTATACTCTTTATTTGCTTCCACTTTGAGAATTAACAATACTAATGATTTTATTTAAATTAATATTAATACAAAAGTCCACCAAGGTATTTGGCTAAAGGCATTAATAAAAATATCTGGGTTTGGGATAATGATGTATTTGAGACCAGGGTATACAGCTTTAGGGGATAGGTGCCTCCAGCTAACATTAAATCCCTAAATGGATTGATTGACAACCTTCCGGCATAGTGGGTCTAAGAATGTTGTTGTTTTTATTTCTGTTGTTACCATTGTTGTTGATACTTCATTTCACAGAAGACCAAGGACATCGCAGGTGGTGTCTTAAATTGCAAGTGAATTGGATATTATTGAAGCAGAGTTTCACAGTCGTTGGCTTCCCTCTCTTTTCCATTCATCTGTCTAGTGGTAAAACAAAAGTCAGAATGGCTGGTGGGAAGTAGTGGATGACTTTAGCATTTTAAATGTCTGACCAAGTTCTAACTGCTCCACAGTTTCTTTCATGGCCATTGCAACAAATTGTTCTGATTTGCCTTCTCTGTGTACAGAAGTCTTCACATGCTTAGAGAAGACATCCCCCTAATTCACTGACAGGTTTGAGGCCCATAGGTCACCCCTGATCTGGTTCAGCCCATCTGTCGAGATGGTTTTACAAGGCATGGCTGATGCACATGCTATAGGTTTCTGGAACCAGAGGTTAGAGTTGGGTGAGGTGACACCAAAAGTAAATGAGCTGTCCTGAAAAAGGTTCAGCAAGCCCCCATACTACAGTTGCTAGTCCCCTCTGAATACCCTGTAGACCTCCTCTTAGACAGGTAAGAAGATAGATCTCAGGGCTGCATTTTCAACATATATGCCCATCCCACCCCTAGCTCAATGATTCCTCTAATTACTAGAAGAATTTCTGAATTTATGTTACTTTACAGCTAAGGACTGATAGAGAACAATGCGGAAATTAATATGTTATACCAAAGACTAGAGAAAATACTATAGCTGCTGAAGGTTCAGGATTAGATATCATATTACAACATATAAGGAACTGCTTATTTGCTTAGTCTATAAAATGTGATATAGAAGAATAGCTATCCCCTTAAAATCAAAGATTTAATGAAGTTTGTTAATGCATAATAGGTACAGATCAACTATGTCTTTCCAGAACTTCAATGAATGAACCTACTTTGGTGGTGTTTGCCAGATTTTCATTAATGTTTCAGGATCAGGGATTTCATTTTTATTCTCCAGGTGGTTAGTTTTTGGGATGCTTATTCACAGTAACTAAACTGACAAGGGATCAATTATGAAATCAGGAGCCAATTTGTTAATCTACAATGAGAGATTCACATGTCAACTATACTAAGAATTTAAACCAGTTCTCTGTATAGGATATTCCTTCTTTGTAGAAAAACCTATCTAGAACACTACAAAAGTGTGTTTGTTAACATAGAAAGAAAGCATGGGAACCAGATATTCTCAATAATTATTTCCATAAAGCTTTGGTAACAGACTTAAACAAAGTTTAAACATTTTTCTAATCTTTCCACAATTATTGATTGGTAAATGCTGATATAAAATTATAAGGATTGATTACAAGCTATTAGAGAATGGGTATGGAATGCAAAAAGAAAAAAAGAAGACAATAAAGAAAGAAAAATAAGAATATATGTAAAACACTTTTTAAAGATTAAAATTATGTATAAAGGGGAAAAATTGATTGCTAAGATATAAAAGGAACTCAGATTCTATGTGAAGGAAGGATAACTACAAAAATTTCACAGTAACCTTTAGACTTAACACTATTGTATGATAAAGGAAATCCAAAGGATTATAGAGTTAGTCAGGGAAGGAACCTTAGAAGCAATCTAGCTCAAATCTTTCATTTTGCAGATAACAAAGACACTGAAGTTTAAGTGACTTGCCCCATGTCATAGAGTAAGTAAATAAGAAAGCTAGGATTTTATCTCAGATCTACTAATTCCATGCCCAGATCAATTTTCCCTGCACCATGCTGCCCCTTTTTGTGGTATCTTTGGACAAGGATATTTCAGAAACAGTATAGAAAAAAACAGAGAGGAAGTAAATGAGGTGATGTCTATCATCAGCACAATGGAATTTGAAATACTATGTGGTCTCTGGGGAATTGAGTTGATTAAGCTGTGAGCCCTTGATAATCTCATGACTAATTATAACCACCTTTTTGTGAAATTTTGTAATCTCATAAGTGTGGGTACGTCTGCTTAGGGTTCAGATTATAGAAAAACAAATGGATTGATGGGAATGATAGATAGATAGATAGATAGATAGATAGATAGATAGATAGATAGATAGATAGATAGATAGACAGATAGATAGAGATAGATGATGGATGGATGGATGGATGATCGATGAATGGATGGATGGATGGATGGATGGATGGATGGATGGATGGATAGAGAAATAAAAGATTCTTCAATCTTTGAAAAACTCTGTCTTTATTTACCATCTAGCTAAACTTCTCTGGAATTCTCCATCATTCTCCAGGAAACTCTTCATCCTGTAAAATCACTTCAACCATAGTTGGTGCCTTCTATCCCTAGGGCTGTTGAGGTTTAGGGTTTAGGGTTGCTCAAGACCCCAAAATACCAACACAATGGGTCCTGCCAAATTAATTCAACTCAAGTCTTCTCTCAGGCAAAGTAAAGCAAAGTTTATTAAAGATTTGCCATAATGGGCAGACTCTTATACAGACTAAATATATGTGACACTTGTATTGGACAAACAGACTCAGAACAATCTGACATAGACTAAATTTAAACTAGATTGAATCTCAGCACCTTCATGGAGGCAAGATTGAGCTCATAAACAGAAAGATTGTGGGAGGATTTAGGGTTGGTCTAGAGGAGGAGTCTAAGCAGGATATTTGATGAAACTGAGGTCAGATTCCAGGAAGGGAAGTAAGGGTGGGAAATAGCTGAAGGCTACTTGGAGATGACAGATAACGGAAGGCTAGGCTAGTTTAAGGGTAACAGATTTGGGCCTAGTGATGAGGAAAGTCTTAAGGTCTCAGGCAAATGCCTCATCAAATGGAAGATTCGATTGGAGTTCAAAGGGTTTCCTAGATTTTGTACCCCATCAGAAACATTCCCTCTGATTTGAGTGAATAAAATGACTCTCCATTAATCTCTATAAAGAACAGAGATGAGGCCATCTATCTTTTCATCCTGCAGTATTTTAGATATTAGGATCAAGCTCCAGCATTGGTTATCTTACCAATCTACTCCTGCCCAGCTTTTCAACTTCCTTTTGTGTATTTTCTTCCCCATTAGATTGTAAGTTTTAGGAAGGCAGTGATCATCTTTTGCCTTTGTTTGTACCCTCAGAACTTTATACAGTTCTGGCACATACTAGACCCTTGATGAATTTTTATTAATTTTTTTTGATTCTGCCATATTGACCCTCTATGGGAAGAAGGGAAAGGTGGATGTGACTATATTATTAGCTTGAGGCTACCATTGAGAAGTCATGACATGAAAATATTTTTGTGTGGTGTTGGTCTTTTTGGAGGGGGGAAGACAGGGCAATTGGGTTTAAGTGACTTGCCCAAGGTCACACAGCTATTTAAGTGTTAAATGTCTGAGGTCTGATTTGAACTCAAGTCCTCCTGGCTAGTGCTCTACTCACTGTGCCACCTACCTGCCCTGACATGAAAATATTTTAACAGAAAAAAAGAAACTCAGCAATATAAGATGCAACACTTTCATTTTGCAGATAAGGAAATATGCCATTTCCCCAGTGAATTATTTAAACAAGAACTCACACTACCTTTTTTTTTTTAATTGGTAAAAGCCAGTATAAGAATACTAGTCTCTTTTTCAAACCAGAGATACTTCTCTATCTGACAGCACAGGAGTCAGGTTTTTAGGGATTATCAGAATATTCTGTTGTTTTTATGTTACTTCCTCTACTCTGTGTTGATATATCCACAATTGGATTTTATTTTAAATTAGGTTATATTGAAATTTCTGTCATCTTCCTGAGATTAAAAAAGAAAAACCTGTGCTCCTCAGTGGGAGTTTGAAGATAACTGACGTCTTAACAGAAACAATTTTTAAATCTCCTGAGGGTATTTTTCTTTCAAAACAATTTCTGTAATGGCCTAATTCTATCCAATTTCTCCACATTTGATTCACTTTCATAGTGTGCCACTGTAAAATTAAAAAGAAAAAGAAGAAAATTGGGCATTGTGATATAAGAGAAAAGTCACTAGAAAAGTCAAAAGAGTAGATTGTATAAGAATTGTTCTTACCAAGAGAAAGGACATCTTGGATCTTATAGTATCATGCATGTAAGCTCTTGAAGGTGAGAATGAATGAGGGAAGCCATTAGGTACACTGTGGAGGCACTAAAAGAGAAATCCAATGTGATAATTTTGTGAGCTTCTGATGTGTTTGATAGATTTATAAGTTGAGAAGTAGAGGGACAACTTGCATTCAATGATCTGAATACAAGGCATTAATATGGAATATAATGCATTTAATACTTAAAATTATAAATATCCTTCCCTTAATGTTTTTTATTAAAGCAGACAGAACAGAAGAGTCTCATTTCATAGATCATTTACCCATATCTCTGTGAACTTAAATTTGAATTACCATAGTTCACTCTGCTTAGGATTAACCTTGAAGAGTAATAAAAACCTTCACCTAATGCCTCATACCTGGACATGTTCTACTGAGTTTTGGGAAGACCTAAACATTGAAATTATTCTCCCACTATTTATTTGTTCAAGCTAAGTGATATAAAATTTAATTTGTTATGTGATAGACTACCAAGTCACTTAATATAATCACTGACTCTCTATTATCATTATGTAGATCTTTGTTTTCTTATACATTTATTTCTTGACATTTGAAAATTAGAAATGCTTTGACCCTTTTTGTAATATTCAATGATTCCTGTAGAACAGATCGATTAAATAATTTCTTTCAATGTTTACCTAATCTAAATTCTTACAGATTGGAATAAATCCTCTAGGATTAAACTTTTTGACAAATATTAAATTTTTTAAATAAGATTTGGATGGATTCTACTGATTTAGCTTTGCCTTTTTATGAAGTGAGTGAAAAAAAAGGAATAAAATTAGATTTGATTTCTGATCTTTTTATTTCCTATACAGTCACTATGCTTCTTTACAAAAGAAATAAAGAACCTCCACATTCATACAATTATGAACTACAATTTACTAACCTTCACCTGTTTCAATAAGGACATGTACATTATATCACATTTTAAAAGTTATGATTTCCAAGAAGGATAAGACAAAAACATCTTAAAAATAAGTGAAAAGCCTATTGCTTTAAAGACATTAAAGCCAGAATTTAAGTCGAAGTCTTCTTATTGTTATTTTTAACTCTATAACTTCCTTTGATCTCAGAATGTATGTATGCAAATGCTTAACAGACCTGGAGATCGAAAGGTTACCCCTTCCCCAGTTGATTGGTTTCTGTAGCACATTAAGAGCTACGTTTTCAAAGCTTCCTTGTTAGTTAGATAATACATGGATCCCAAAGGCCCACACTACCAAACAGGTTACTCTACTTACAACTGGAAGTAAGTTCGGGGTCAAAAACTATATAAGTTTGAGGCCTGAGTAGCTCTGGAACTAGCATTAATTCAAGTATACGACTGTACATTCTAGCCACTAACTGTGTACTGCTTGTAGAACTATGGGTTGATTGGACCTGCTTATACAAATACACTTTTCCCGGTTGGTTTCTCTTCTGTCTTTGGAAATTGCTATAAAGCTTTGTTACCTGTATTTCAGCAGAACCACTCTTTTCATACAGAAAACTCATAATTTCTATCTTCCTTTAAATAGAGTTGGTTATTTTTATGATGTAATGAATTTAACTGATTAGTGGTAATCACTTTATTGGTCTAAAATATTTAAACTACTACTGATATTAGAAATAGCTTGACAAAGATAGCAATTGAGGCACACAGAAGAAGTAGCAGTGAATGTCATAGGGAATAGGGTTGCCAGGTGACTCAGGCAGAAGCAAAGAGATGCTAACAATACTCAATACACTAAGTTGAGGGTCAAAAACCAGAAAATGGGAAGCAAGCATGGCTAAGCCAACAAAGACAATATGACTCCAGTTTTGAAGGCTAGACCAAATATACTGGATTGGTTATACAGAAGAAAGAAGCCAGGCCTAGAACAAAACATAAGAACAAGCAAGGGTATCAGGAAAAACAAAGAAGATCAAATCAAGTTTGGGGCAGAGTGTATAACTGACAAAAGAATTTTCCATGAATAATGTGCCAAAGAATCAAGACAGGGCTTTTAATCAATTAAAGTATTAGCCTAGTAATATGTGAGAGATGACTATGACACAAAAAGACACACTTCACAAACACAAGCCAGTGGATGTGAGAAAATAAAGAAAATGGTTAAAATAAAAATTATATGTACAATGTTTAAGTTCTGATAATAAATTCAATTTCAGAAACTCCTTAGTCTAGCCTGATTGAAGCCATTTTCCCCAGGAAATATTCTTTTAATAATAATTTCACTTTTCATTGTTGTAAAGCCCTTGACGAGTTCCACAGAGCTTGTTCAGCAGAGAAGCACTGTATCTTTATCCCCATAGGCCAGAATAAATTACTTAGTGCACTATTTGACAAAAAAGGGGTCGCTTTTTTTTATAAAAACGTGACTTTTGCTACCTAGGGTTTAGTTTACCATTTCTCTTTTTCTTTTCTCATTTCCTCTCTGTTTTAATTTGAAGAGGCAGAAGTCATTTGGAAGTTACTTTTTGTTACTGTCAATCAAATGCCCTTCATAGGTACTCTGCCCCTCTGTGAAGCACTCTACTGGTAAGATGGGGGTGGGAGGAGTAGAGTTGGGGAAGCAAAAAATTGTTTGCATCTATAGTGATAGTAGCAAGACATGTCATTTCATTTTTATTTGAAATTCTCAGGTGAGGAAACTCAGATCTTCACATTGTCTTTAATTTATAGTTTTAAAGAATGACCCAAAACACTGATAGCTTTAAGTCACTCCCCAAGAGACACACAGCTAGAATGTTTCAAAGGCAGGACTTGAACCCAGATTTCCCTGATTCCAAGACTGATTATCTATTCAATATGCAACATAACCATAATATACTTGGATGTCTTATCATCTTGATCCAATTTACTTCTTTGACTAGAGAACTCTCCTTAGCCTGACTTTTAAGACCCTTTGCAATAGGTCTGCCTCCTACCAATCCTGCCTTGCTTCATACTAATCCCCTCCATAAACTCACCTTCCAGGTACCAATGTAGATGTATTTTCCCCAAACTTGAAATATATTTTCCCACATCCGTGCATTTATACAAGTCTCATGACTGGAGTATTATGCTTTAACTCCATTGCTCAGAATTTTTGTGTTTCTTGATGCCTCAGCTAAATTTGCTTTTGTGAAACCACAGTTCAGCCTCACCCTTCAATTGTCAGAGCTTTCTCCTCAGTTGTCTACACTTTGCATGCACCTGTTGTTTGCTCCTGTTAGACTGTAAACCCCTCTAGGGAAGGAACTTTTTTCTCAATTCTTAGCATCTGGAATATTGTCCTATATTTAGTAGGGACTTAATAAATGTTTGCTTTATTGAACTGACATTGGAACTCAATATGATGAATAAGACATATGCAACAATGAAGTCTAAACCACCCCATTCATTCCATTTTGGCTCTGTACCTTAACACTATGAGAGAACATGTTGATCAATCAATCAAGAGACTTTAGACTAAACACACAAAAAGACCTTCAAACAAATAATTTTTAAAACATTGTATATCAACAGTGTGAAGAAAGTTGACCCCTACCTATAGGTATCACCTATAAATTCCTAAGAGATTTTAGAAGGGATGAAAATAACAGAAATTGGAGAGAGAGAGAGAACGTGTATGAGAAGTTTAAGAATATACTTTTGTGTCCTCTATAGAAATAGCAACTTTTGAAAGGAAAATTGGTTAATTGAGGGAAGAGGATAAATTCCATTTTGAGTAGTTTGAGTTTGAGGTTCAAGTGGACAATTAAAATGTAAATGTGGAACTAGTGTTCAAGAAAGAATACAAATAACATAGAATTGACAAATAATAGCTAAAGGATTGAGTATAAAGAAAGAAAGAACATGTCCTAGATAAAAGTGAATTCTTAAATTAGATTTAATAGAATCAAATTTTACACACACAGATATCAATTCGTTAGAAAACATTTGCGGGGAGGGGTTAGTTGACTGCAAGAGTGTTATTGTATGAAAGATAACTTTTTTTTTCATTTTGAAAATCTGAAGATTCTTTGAGGGACAATTATCAGTGGTTTATACAATTGGAGAAAGGAACATAAGTGATGATGGAACAAAGTAAATTAAGAAGGAACCATCAGCCTCCATGCAGAAAACTGACAATCCACATTGTTACAAAAGCCAAGGAAGAGAGAACACCAATGAAGGAAGAGACACAACAGTGTAAAAAGCTGCAAAAAGGTCTAGAAGGTCAAGGAATCAAATAAGCTATCAGGTATAACATTTTCATATAAAAGATAACTGTTACATTTTGAGAGATCACTTTCAGTGGAGTATTCAGGTCAGGATCCCTATGTTGTATAAATGGGTGTGGAAGCAATGAAAAAGGGAAAAATACAGAATGATACTGCTCTACTTTCAAATTTAAAAGAATATTTTTTGCTGTTGTTTGTAATGATTGTTAACTGTCAATGAGTTTTGTGGTTGTTTGTAAAGATATGGAAACTTAATCATGTCCACAGGCACCAGAGGAATCTCTAAGTAGGGTGAGTTTGAAAGAGGAAAGAAGGAGTAAAAGATATAATGCCAAATAAACCAGAAGAAGTGGGCTCAGTCATCATGATCTTGTTACTTCCTCCATTCTCAATCAGCAGTACAGGAGTAGGAGTGAAAGGAGATTGTAGGAGTGACACAAAGTTTAGGATAAGCAAGTTGTGAATTGCAAAGGCCAAAGAATTAAGTATTCACATGGCACCTTGTGAATTAGTTAATTATAAGATTAATTTGTTATAAGGTTAAGTTGTTAAGGGGGGGATGTGAAGTCATAGCAGGAATTATGGGAGAGATAAGGGAGAGACTGAGAAACTAGAGGATACATCAGGAAACAAGAGAAAGTTTAGGAGGAATGAGTCAGAGGGAAATAGTGAAAGAGAGGATGTTGTGATCAATCCTATTTAATAATTAACTATTAAAGCACCCAATATGTGCAAAAGACTGTGATAGAAATTGAGACATCAGG
Organism: Gymnobelideus leadbeateri; assembly: GCA_011680675.1. NCBI lineage: Eukaryota > Metazoa > Chordata > Mammalia > Diprotodontia > Petauridae > Gymnobelideus > Gymnobelideus leadbeateri. The sequence continues at coordinate 158,715 of WOXC01008571.1, forward strand.
GAGGAAAATTTCAGATTTCAAGATCATAGAAGGTAAACTATTCTTGGTTATAATGAAATTTAAGCTATGAGGATTCCACTGGGAGGATTTTGATCAACTGGGATATGACAGTGTCCAACAGGAGCCACAATATCAACAAACAAATTAATGTCACTGGAATTCCTAGGAAGTCACAATACTATTTAGAGTAAAGGCACTTTGTAAATCTAATCAATTGGAAAACAGAGAATCCTCAGGGATGAATGAATAATAATTTAGAAAGACATTCTTGGACCACAAACATTTTGTTCCATCCCAACTGATTTCATTGCAGTGAAAGATCTAATTCATAACAAATGATGCTTAGGCATTAGTAGCAGGCCGTGGAATTCACTCTGTGGGAATAGAGAGTTTGTATGTATACATTACATGAAACATTTTGAGGAACACAGATAAAATTAAGACATTATTTTCCTGAGAGATAATATGAAAGAAATAAAAATTATGGACTCAAGAATGGGAATATGCATATACAAATACATATATGTTGATATATATGTATTATACATACATATATGTGTGCATTTAAACACATGTATGTATACATTTGTATATGTGTATGTGTATATATTTATGCCTGGTACCTTATACATAGAAGTTATTCAATAAAGATGCTAAATGAATACATTTTTGCTTTTGTCAGAATTCTGGAATCTTCCTCTGGGATATCAGGGAGAGAAATAAAACATAAAACAAAAAGGAGTAAACAACTCAATTCAAAAATTATCTATTAAATGACTTCTATATACAAGGTACTATGTTAGGTGATGAGGATACAAAAACATCCTTATACATGCATGTGTATACACATATGTACACATATGTGCACTTATTCATGTGCACATAATATATGTGTATGCTTTCGGGCATATATATGCAAAAGGCATGACAACTACCCGAACGTAACTTTATGTACATTCCCTTCTCTAACCCTTGCTTGTAATCTTCACTTCCCCCACTCTCCATGAAGCTACACTTCACATTTCCTCCACATAATCTCAAGGGACATATGTTGTCTTATGTCTATACTAAAGCAGAAGGGAGGAAGGAAGGGAGGGAGGGAAGGAGGGAAGGATGGAGGGAGGGAAGGAGGGAAGGAAGGAAGGAAGGAAGGCAGCATTTATCAATAACTTACTATGTATAAAGCATTGCATTAAGTCCTGAAGATACAATTAGAAAAATGAAACAGTCTCTATTCTCGAGCTCCCATTCTAATGAGGGAGAAGACACCTATAGAAGTTTTTAGCAGAAAGTAAGAAGAAAAGGTACCATGGTGTTTATGGTACTGTGACAAAGAATATGTTAATGTCTATTCTTTAATGTTATTTTACTGGTAAATATCATATTAAATTCTGAGGTTGACCCAGTTGAAAATGGAAAGATTTTTGGTGGCAAGAGTCTTCTTTTCTGGATCTTCAGTAACTTTAGCTATGACACCTGCAGGAGCATTTACTAGGCTTCCTCTCCATTGTGCTCGATTGCCAGGAGGGTGTCTGCTGACACTGTGATAGAAGTTCACTATTTCAAAGTCCCTTGGTCTCAGGATCCTGGCCTGCTTATATCAAGGTATAAGTGGAGATGGTGGTCAAGAGGATGGTAATTACTTGATGGGCCTGGCATATACTGTCTCCTCTCTCTCCATCAGATTATCAGAGTTTTGTATATCACTTTTACTTATAATGCTAGGACCTTAGTAAATAGCTTCCTCTACTCCCCTTATCTATAAAGATAAAGGAAAGTTAGTTTCAGAAAGATGAAAGAACTTTCTTAAGCTACATAGCAAGTGAGAACAAGCAATACAATCATACCAGAATGACTCTCTAAGTTCATTTAAATTTCTTTATCATAATGCTATATAGGACTTTTCTGGAAAAAAAACAAAACCTCAATTTAAAAACAAGCATATCTTTAGAATAATTTGTTTACAACCTCCAGTATGATTTTGAAAAGGAAACCCTTGGCACCTTTAAGGTACTCTACTTTTTCATACTCTTTTTCATGAATCCTATTTTTTTCCATCCCTGTATATTATAAATGTAATATTGAGAGTAGAAAGTGAATTTGGAATCTCCAGATTCAGGACTCCCAGTTAAAAATTGTAACTCACTGGAAATTGATATTGCAGATTGCATGGTTAGCCTATGAATTGTTTGCTAATTCATAGAATTGTTAATTAATTGATTCATTCCCAAATAAGTAGAAAAAAATCTCCTAAGAGTTGCAGCTACATATCTTTCCTTTATACCAATGAATTCATTTGTCCATGCTCATTCACGATAGGGATAGCAGTCCAGGTGCTCCCAGTTTATGACTAAAGAAATGGGACCTTCAATTGGGGGGGAGGGGCAGGAATTGCCAGTTCTTTGGATACTTGCTAGGAAAGGCCACGGTGGTTTAAGTCAGGGAATAGCTTCAATTACTTTAATAAGGTACAGAGACTACAGAGGAAAACAGCACAGAAACTACAAAGGCAAATGGTACAAGGATTATATAGGAAAATAGCAAAGGGACAAGATGATGGGGTGGTAGGAGGAGGCAGGCAGAACTAGGAAGAGAATGGAGAGGGAGGGAGACAGAGAGTCACTTATGTAACCACAGATTTGCAGTTGAAAGCATTCAGGCAGCATTAACAGGGAGCAGGTGAAGGAGTATTCAGAGCAGACAGGAGTTTGGGGTCCCATTTTAATAAAGCTTTGGTGTTGGGGACAGACTAATTTTTATTCACGTCACCCTAAGCTTATTCATTAACATATCTTCATCATCTCAAGGTTATCAGCAACAACTTGGACTTGTTATGTTTTTCCTGGAGTTTGGCTTGTCTTACTGCACAAGTCTTAAGCTTACTAAAGCTAACAAACCAAGAAAAGTTGGAAGGACTGAAGGTGCATTATATTAAGGCCTAAACGGCTTCCCCTAATTTAGCACATAATCTTAGGATGTGGCCTTAGTTAACTGATGAGGCAGTTACCAATGGCTCCTATGCTCCTCGAATTTATAAGAGTTTGCAACCAACTGTTACACTCAATTTGTGTTGTTGCTTGTGTTTGTCCTTCATTTTCAAAAAGGACCATGGCATCAGGGAAATTATGACAAGACTTGCAGTTGACTTTGATTTGAGTGGGTGAGGGCTGCGCAAGGTCACCAGCTTTACTTTCTCCTCCAGAGTCACCTGGATCCAGTGACCAGATACTCCTCAGGATGACTGAAGATCACTCAGAATGCAATGGGAGACCTTAGCCCTTTTAAGCTAAGGCCTTTTTAGGTACTCACTTAGAGTGAGGTAATGCTCTATTTATGGCTATATTTTGGGCCCTCCTGGCTTAGAGTGAATGTTAATAGTAAATGTCTTTGGAACAGCAACCTGAGGGTCTTCCCCTCCCAGCCTGATATTTTTTTCTTTTTCTTTCTTTTTTTTCTTCTAATTAAAGAGGCCATCCCTTGACTTGTTAGGACCTGCCTTACAGGGCTTACGTCAAACTCACCTCTCCAGCCGCCTCTACAGCACTCCGATTGCCTTCCACAGTCCCTGTGGCCCTTACGACCCGCCTTGCCTCCACAAACCCTTCTCCAGCTGCCCCTATAGTCTGGTCACTCTGGTCGCCCCTACGACCCTGGTTCACCCCCACGAACCCCTTGGGGGAGCCTGCTCCTCTGAGAACAGACAAAGGAGTCCTAACACCAAGATGTAATGTCTTGCCATTTAATCTCTTTCTCGTTTACAATCACCTCATCTCTCTCCCCTCTCGCTTTCACCTTGCCTCCCTCCTTTTAGCTCCTTTCCCCTCCCTCGATTCTCTTCTCCCATGTGCCTCAGCAGTAACAAGCTTCTCATAGCAGCGGAGTGCTCCCCTGTTAGCAGCGCATACTCAATACCCCAAAATCAAGGGGGAGAATACACGCCCAGTGCCTCAAACCCTGCTTGAGTTGCTCTGTCCTTTGCCTGAGATTTCTGTGGGTTCTCAGAGTTCAGGTAGAGTTTTAAAGGGCCCCAACACTGACTCATTACTTAAAGAGGCCTATTTACTGAATGGGCATTACCTTACTCTTAGTGAGTACCTGAAAAGGCCTTAGCCAAAACGGGTCAGGGTCTCCCATTGCATCCTGGGTCATCTCCAGTCACCTTGCTGAATATCTGGTTACTGGATCCAGATGGCTCTGGAGGAAAAAGGGGGGCTGGTGACCAGGCACATCCCTCCTTCATTCAAATCAAAGTCAACTGATACCATGGTCTTCTTCAAAAAGGAAGGACAAAACCTGTAAGTAGAGACCAAGCTGCCTAAATTGGCACCCAACTAGCTGTGTAACTCAGCTCATCCTTTCCCTCTCCTTGTCCCAATCGTTTTCCTTCTCTTCTCCAAAGGAAGATAAATTTTCATGGCCAGAAGCTTCCCACTTAACTTGGGGTTTACTGGGAAGATTTCTTTTTTTCTTTTTCTTTCTTTCTTTCTTTCTTTCTTTCTTTCTTTCTTTCTTTCTTTCTTTCTTTCTTTCTTCCTTCCTTCCTTCTTTCCTTTCTTCCTTCCTTCCCTCTCTTCCTTCCTTTCTTCTTTCACAAAACCTTAAGCCCACTTTACTCTGAAGCTCATAGATTGGACCACAATAATTTATTGGACAGTTTCCATGTGACTTCTTGATTTCCTTTTGTTATCTTACTTACTACTACGGTTACCTTACACTATCTACTTAAAGACTTAGCTATTATACTAGTTGAGGGCAAGAGGAAGTTAAGAGGAACTAGAACAATGTACAATTTCAACACAGCCTTTCACCTGTGCTACTCGTCTAAGTTGACTTGGGCAGGAAACTGCATTGTAGAAAATGAGTAAAAACTTGATTTTTACTTATTCAAACATTTAACCTCTATAGCAGTACTTTAACAAAGCATAGCTCTCTAAGAGTGTGCCTTGGCTATTCACACAATAAAATTAGGGCGAAGCCTTTCTTGGACTATGCTTCTTTCTAAACTTGAGCTATGTGGGAAGAACATTGCAAATGTCTATTCTTATTGAGTTCCAATAAGAAACTATGTGCTTGATTATATGATTCTTCAATATCTGCTACTTTCATCTGCATTTTTTTACCTTGACTCTCATTTAACATGTTGTTCCCCCCCACCAGTACAACCAGACTTAGAGTTTAGGACCTTCAGACACCATCTCCCCACTCTGCATCTTATGTACTTGCAACAGTTTAGCTCTCTAGTTCACCTTATTTTTTTTTTTTTTTTGCTTTTTGGAGGGCAATTGGGGTTAAGTAACTTGCCTAAGGTTACATGGCTAGGTTTTTTTATTTGTGTGTGCGTTAAGTGTCTGAGGTCGGATCCGAACTCAAGTCCTTCTGACTCCAGGGCCGATGCTCTACTCACTGTGCCACCTAGCCGCCCCCACCTTAATTCTTTAGAGAGATTTTTAAATGGCCTATCTTAATTTTCTTTTTTCTTAATGGTATCTTCCAAATCCATGAAAATATCTTTTAAATATATGGATGCAATAGTTCCTGGTAGAAGGCTCAAGCTACTTTTTATTTAGATAATCTCTCTGCCTAAAGAACAATAAGGCATTAGAACACAGTGTACTCAACTGACAAACTCAGTATCAATTTTTTTCCCCCATGGTTAGTACAATAATTTGAGTAGTGCATGTTTTTGTTTTTTGTTGTTCTTGAATTGATTTCCCCTTTAGTTATGTAGAACCTAACTTGACCTTAGTTAAACAAATTGATGAAACTTGGCCAATGATCTGTCCTTAAGATAAAAAAACAAACAAATAATGAATTAATCTAAGACAAAGCCTACTTCAGTTGAACAGTCAAGGTATTGAGTTGTAGATTTAGGGGGACATGGTTGCAACTAAGAACCTTAATAAAGAAAGACAGTTTGTTTCTATTTCTGAGATTGTGTTCAAACAGTAGAGTGAACTAGAACTCTGATTGAATTTTATTTATAAACTGGCCCCATTATTCTGGGGAGGTAGAGTTTATTATGTTGGAAGGAGTGAGACTGAGAAAAGCAGGTGAGATTTTGTGTGACAGTTCAGTGTGACTTAAATGGTTTGATGCTTCTATGTTACTTTTCCTTTGTGTTTCTGTGTTTCCCTGTGCTGGATGTGTATCCCAAATGAAATCTCACATCAGGCTATGCTACTACATTCCAAAGATCTTGAGTAAAAAGAATATTGAAGGGGGTATTTGGGTTATGACTAAATCAAAATCAGGAACAGATGAGTCCACTTTTCCCCATTTCCTCAGTGATGTTTATGTCAGAAGTCTCAGATTCTGGCATTCAAAGGTCATGGTTCTTAGGCCTATAAAATGAATACAGTATATTTTATTTTTCTTTTCTGGAGACTTCAGTGACATTTAGGAGAATGCATTTAATTTATCTTTTAATCTTTTTTTTATCTCTTACTAAAGATTGTCTCAAAAGTCAATTATATCATTCTGAATATATAGGCTTATGCCACCTAATGATGAATCATTCTTTGTTTATGGCATTAATACTTTATAATCAAGTCCCATTTGAAAACCAGGAAGTTGGAAAAATCAAGGACACTATTTGAATTTAAGTGAGGATCACTATAAGAAATGGCTAAATTTTTTTTTCATCAAGGTAACAGAATATAATTAAACTGTAAGAAATAACAAACGCAAAGAATTCAGAGAAACTTAATGTATATTATGATTATATGGAAAGAACAATACAATCTTACTGCTGACCATAGCGCTAGAGAAGTGTCAGGAAAATGCATTTTTCTACTGTAGTTGTAGAAGCTGGGATGAGTGTGGAATATGGTAGTGGGATGTACCACCAGAGCAATCAATGTTTAACTCTTGAGAATTAGAAATACAATCATTTTATTTTTGCTTTTCCCTAGAACTGTGATTTCACTTGTATGGGGAATTTTTTTTTTTTTTTTGCTTTTTGGAGGGCAATTGGGGTTAAGTAACTTGCCCAAGGTCACATGGCTAGGTTTTTGTTTGTGTTTGCGTTATGTGTCTGAGGCCTGATCTGAACTCAGGTCCTTCTGACTCCAGGGCTGAAGCTCTACTCACTGCGCCACCTAGCCGCCCCTGGGGACTTTTAATAAGGAAACCACTTTGGCCAATTGAGATGGACAACTAATCTGCAACTTATAAGTAAACTGGGGTATTGAGAAGCTATGTGATTTGCCCATTGTGCCCCAACCAGTATGTGCAAGAGGTGTAGTCTTCCCAATACTGAGACCTGCTCTCCATATTTTAGCTCTGGTTTTAGTTCTTCTTTACTTTACCTCTCTTTCTTCTCCCCTCAATCATCTCTTCTATCCTCTCTCCTTGCTCCTGGCTGTCTCTTTGTCTCTGTCACTGTCTGACTCTGTCTCAGTGTCTGTCTGTATCTGTCTCTGACTGTGTCTCTGTCTCCTTCATAAATCTGTTCTACAATAAAATAAGTCAATATTTCCCCAAATGTATAGGTATCTGTTTATAAATGGATGTGATATAAAAACAATGTGTCAAATAAAAATAACAATTATTGGAGAAGGGTGGAAATAAGTGAGGTTCCTCATTAGAATGATTAAATGAAAGAATGAAAAGAACTCATCAAACATTTAATATGTGTAAGGCACTAAGTGTACTGTGGATACAAATAAAAACACAAGATAGACCTTCTCAAAGAACTTGCATTCTAATAAGGCAAAATAAAATACACAGATGTCTTCAACTGCTAGTCAAAAGGAGAGACCCTGTGACCCTTAGGGTGCAAAACAAACCAATCTGTCATAATGTCCTTCAAATGACTTATTATATTGATTCATTTGACAGTGCCCAAGACTTTGGTCCTGAGAACTTCTTTTCATTATCCTTCCAGTTTCAGCTGTTAATGATACAGAGGCTGTACTACTTCAAAAGGAAGTTGCCTCTCAAGTGTTGCTACCCTTGACAATGAGTTCAGAGACCAGCCTGATAGCAGGTTTGGTGGAGATCTGTTTCTGGGGCTATGGGGTTTACTTCCTCATGAGAAACAGTTCTTCATTAGCTTAGATTGATGGTGGTGAGAATGGAGCATTCCCTCATTACAAAAGTAGCTCCCTTCAGTTATGACTGTAATTATAGGCTAAAAGTAGGTTTAGTGGATTAGGGGTTGGTGCAAAGCCCTGGGCTCTGTAGCTCTGGATTTTAAACATCAGCAATAGTGTCTGAGATGAAATATTGGTCAAGGTGGTGGCTGATTTTTTACTGTATTATTACATAAAACATAGTAAAATGTCCTGTCTGTCCCTCGGAGAGCCTTACTACTCTAGCATTGATAACTTGTATGATCTTTTGATGTTATATGGTTGTGTTTTATCCTTCGTTTTCAAAGAGAACACAGGGAAATGGTGACATGACTTGCAGTTGACTTTGATTTGAATGAAGGAGGGCTGTGCCAGGTCAACAGCCTCACTTTCTCCTTCAGAGCCATCTGGATCCAGTGACCTTATATTCATCAGGATGACTGGAGATCACCCAGGATGCAATGGGAGACCCTCACCCTTTTGGGTTAAGGCCTTTTCAGGTACTCAGTTAGAGTAAGGTAACTCCCATTCAGTGAATAGGCCTCTTTAAGAAGTGAGCCGGGATGGCCCCTTTAATTAGGAAAAAAAAAAAGATCATCTCTAGATATTTTGATGAATATCAGGTTACTGGATCCAGATGGCTCTGGATAAATAAGGCTGGTGACCTTGCACAGCCCTTTTCCACTCAAATCAAAGTCAAAAGCAAATCATATCATCATTTCCCTGATTCCATGGTCCTCTTTGAAAATGAAGGACAAAGACAGCCTGTTAGATGGTTAACAATTGTTGGTGAGCATATCCGCCCTTTCTCCATAGAACCAGATGAAATTGTAATTGGGAAATAGTTAAAAAATACATCAAAACATAATTTGCTAATGCTAATATGTTATTTTTTGAAGTCAACATGCACCCTAAATGGATCCCTATGTAGAGTTTACTGCTATTTCTATTTGACTGACATTACTAGTCAAGGAGATACTCAAATTACTAAGGCTATTGTGATCTGTGCTTTGGTTGTACCTAAATGTGAGCACAAAATAGGCAAAACCCACTGCCTTGAAATATATTGCTACCTTTTCATCTAATTCCTACAAAATATACAAGATCAGGCTTTGTGGTCACCTTCACTTCTTTGTTTGTTTTTTGTTTTTTGTTTTTTTTGCATTTAAATATTGTCATGCGATGACAAAATTAAAAAGTCCAAATTATGGAAAAAATACTTAGAATCTAGCTTTTAAATGCATTATTAAAGTTTGGGCAAATAACATCCATTGAGTTAGGGTTGCTGGGGCATTTTTTAATGGGCCAGATGATGATAATAATTTTTACACTATATACTTTGAAATCCCCAGGAAAAGCTTCCTAATCTTAAACAGGTATAAATGCAATTATTATAATCTCTATTCCCTTCATTTGTTATATATTACAAAAATATGTTAAAGACATTATCCATGTAGTTCACAGATAAGGGGATTACTTTTTATCAGGAACACACCAATCTCAGCCAAGAGGAATCCAGTTAATTGTTCTGGCTAGATACTCTTGGAGTAATACAAAGGAGAGGAGAAGAGAAACAAGTAAAAATTGATTTAAAAACAATAACAATAGGAACAACTTCTAGCCTAATTTCTTTTTTTTAAACAAATGGTTTATTAACTTCTGTTTTACATCATTCATTTCCGCCAGATTTTGAGTTACAATCATTTTCCCCCTGTTATTCCTATACCCAACCTCCCAGAATAGCAGTCCCCCAAGACATCGCTTCCTCCAATCTGCTCTGTCCCATACCTTCTCCCATACCCCCTTCGACTTTTCCATTAGAGGAAGGTGAATCTTTGAGTCCCAATGCCTGCACATCTTATCTCCCAATTATAAGCAAATGAGTATTAATAATAGTATTTATATATATTTGAAACATTTAATGTTAAGACCTCGAATTTTAGATCCATTTCCTTCCTCCCTTGTCACCCATTCCCTCTGGGGAGATAAGTAATTCAGTATATGTTGTACATGTCTAGCTATGCAAAACATTATCATAGTAGATATATTGTACAAGGCTGCTTATAATTCCCTCCCACTCATCCCACTCCCCACCTGGTCCATTCCCTACATGATCCTGTCCCTCTTCTATAGTGGGTACTTCCAACCTCCCCTCCCCCCAAGGATGCCCTCCCATCCATCATCCCTCCTCTCATCCCCCTTCCCCCTATTCTGCTGCAAGTTGAGATATCCCATTTATTATGTATGTCATTCTCTCCCTGAACCAAATTCAATGAGAATGTGGATTTGCCTTTTTCTGCCTTCCTATTCTCCCCCTCCCTTGCAACCACTTCCCCTTGCTTCTTCTACATGAGATAGTTTACCCTACCCTGTCTCTCCCCATCTCCTCTTGACACTTTCCTCTTCCACCTCATAATTTCATCCCTGGAGTATTCTCCCTTCCCAACAGATTCAACCTATGCCCTCTATCCATATATAACTGTAACCATATACACACACACTCACATAGGAATTCATATGACCACACACCCTTCTTCCATTATTTTCATGAAACAAAATACTCAGTTTTGCTGGGTAGGTGATCCTTGGGTTCATTCCCAGCTCTTTTGCCCTCTGGAATATCGTATTCCATGCCCTTCAATCCCTCAATGTAGAAGCTGCCAGGTCCTGTGCTATTCTTATTGTGTTTCCACAAAATTGAAATTGTTTCTTCCTGGCTGCTTGGAGTATTTTCTCCTTGATCTGGGGATTCTGGAACCTGGCTATGATATTCCTGGGAGTTTTCTTTTTGGGATCTTTTTCAGGAGGTGATCAGTGGATTCTTTCAACCTCTATTTTGCCCTCTGGATTTAAAGCATCAGGGCAATTTTCCTTAAGAATTTCTTGAAGGGTGATTTCTAGGTTCTTTCTTTGATCATGGCTTTCAGGTAGTCCAATAATTTTTAAATTGTCTCTCCTGGATCTATTTTCCAGGTCAGTGGTTTTTCCCATGAGATATTTCACATTGCCTTCTAATCTTTCATTTGTTTGGATCTGCTTAACAGCATCTTGATTTCTCATAAAGTCATTTGCTTCCATTTGCTCCAGTCTAACTCTGAAGGAATGAATCTCCTCAGTGAACTTTTGAGATTCTTTTTCCATCTGGCAAATTTGACGTTTTAAGGCATTCTTCTCCTCATTGCCCTTTGGGCCTCCTTTGCCATTTGAGTTAGTCTATTTTTAAGGTGTTGTTTTCCTCAGTCAGACTGTTGACACTCATTTCATACTTTTCTTGCATCCTTCTCATTTCTCTTTCCAATTTTTCCTCCACTTCTCTTATTTGATTTTTAAAGTCCTTCTTAAGGTCCTCTATGGCCTGCAACCCGCTCATGTTTTCCCCTGGGGCTTTTGGAGCAAGACTTCTGACCTCACAGTCCTTTTCCCGCTCTATGCCCCCAAAATAGGAGTCTAGGGTTGCATTTTTCTGTTTCCTTTGTCTTGGCATGTTGCCACTTAATTACTTGACTTTTGGGCTTGTTACCACACTATGGCTTTAAGGACAGATAGAGGAATTTTCGTCCCGAACATGTGGAGGGCAACTTCTGTTTCTGGCAAGCTATAAACCCACTCACGACTTCTACCCTAGATCACAATCCAGATCCAGGGAGTTTAAAGCAAGAGCGATTACCTCCCAAGACTGATCGCTGGATCTCCCTACAATTCGCAGGCTGGGAGCTGGAGCTGCCTCTGAAAACTACAAAATGGCGTGTCTCCTCAGTGGCTTCTAGCCCCCAGGGGAGGGTGCCGACGCATTCCTCAAGTACTGGTCCCAAAGTCCATAGGACACTAACCTCTCACTTTGTCCTAGGCATGTCTATGTTGATAATTCTGGAATCACCATGGCTGCTGGTGTTCTGGGGTCTCTCCAGCCTGCTGCTGGCCCTGCCGCCCTGGGGCTAAAACCTTAGCTCATGGGGACCTGGGCTCGGCTCGGCTCGGCTGGGCTCGGCTTCCACACTCTGTGCGCTGCCAGCTCCCAAAGTGCTGCACCGGTCCTTCCTGCAGGGCTGCTGGGCTGTCCTCAGTGGCAGGTTAGCTTCTCTGTGTTGTTCTGTGCGTGCTGGGGCTCCAGAAGTTGTTCAGAGTCCCCATTTACATAGTTTGGGGGGAATCTGGGGGCAGAGCGGCTTGGATGAGCTGTTTCTACTCTGCCATCTTGGTTCCGCCCCCCCACATCTGTTTTAGCAGGCAATTTCTTCCTTAACCTTTTGGACCAAATGCTAGAAAAACCATCTGCTGTTTCATAAAGGACTCAAGAGAGATGTCATCTGTTACCATTTCACCTCTTTCTTTGCCTTGCAACTCCAAACCTTGTTCTTTGTACCTTGACTTCCAATCCTACTACCTCTCAGTTCTTCTCCAGGCCATCTCCTTGATAAGGTATCTCTAGCCTAATTTCTAGAAGTTCAAAATCACTGACCCATTAATTGCATTATTCTCCAAATTGCTGGCAGAAGATAGATAATAGTAATGGAGGCTCCTAGTCTCCAAATGCAGTTATTCATTCTCCTAATTCTGCACTTGAATTTCTTGCTTTCCCATTGTTTAATTTTCTAGAAGTGGATTGTTCCCTTTCTAGTATGGATAACATTAGGGTGTGGACAACAATGTAATCTAGGAATCATTTCTACATAAATCAAATAAAATTTCAGCAATCCATGTGTAGGAAAAAGTTCCTTTCTTATTCTTTCACATCAGATAGCTAGATATTTTTTTTATCCCTGAGCCATGTCCTCATTTCCTCCCTTTCAGTCAAGTCTTCACCTTTCCTCTTTGTCCAATTCTGCTTTCATACACTTGATAATATAAGGATCTTTCTGATGACCTGATATGTCAGGTCTCTGAATCTCTACTAAATATCTAAATATTCCTAACCAACCTACCTCTGCCCTGGAATAATCTAAAATGTCACAAACATTCCAACTGTATGCCTCAAGTATGTGAGGGGTGAATTTTGAATCTCATAATCTGTGTTTTGACTTTCCAGGAACACAATTTCCACATATAATACCATTGGATATAAAACTAATTGACTTATAAACACTGTTTTACCTAAAGGTTTTATTTATTTTTTTATAAGTTTGTGAAATCAGATGAGTATTGGGCATTAAAAGAAGGCTAGTACATCTGGTGTGAGGCCTGCTGACCTTATTCCAGGGCTACTTTCTACCTTTGGTGTCCACTAATTACCCAACTCTCACCTGTGGTTCTAAGAAACTGTAGTATGCACAGTAGCCACACCATAGTAAAAGTGTTTTGGCAGACAGTTTAAACCAGGTTGAGGATAGTAGGTAGGCCTCAAATTTGTTGGTGAGTTAGGGAGGTGTCTCCTCCAGGCATGGGAAGCTTTCTCTTGGCAGAATAGTCAGATGTGAACAATTAGTTCCTGTGGGGAACTAAAGAGACTTGTCCCAGGACTCAGATAATTACCCTGATATCAGTGGACCTGAACAACAAAGACCTCTTTGAGATGCGATGAGTCAGATCCAGAGTTCTTTTGATATGGGTTACATTTATAAGGATGGTATTTGAGTACTGAGGTCAACAGGCTCTGCCCCAAGACATATCTGATTCAGCACTCAGGTATCTTTGGGTGGCCAGCTCTAAATGTGTTGTCTTTTGAGGATTGCACTTCAGCTTTGAAGTCTGCTCTCAATTGTATCCTTTTATGACTGCAGCTGCATTAGCAGATAACTGAGGCCTAGATCAAAGGGCTTACCCTAAGACTTTAGTCTCCTAGATAAGAAATCTTTATGAAATTATCTATTCCATGCTACTTCCAGGATACAACAGACAAAGGTAATGATTAGAAAACTTGAGTCCCCTTCCTTTGTCTTGTTGCTCTATAAAAACCTTGTCCTGAGAATCAATAAATGTAGTTCATCATTCTTCCCTGCACTACCTACATGGCCTGGTCATTTCTTATTCACATCTCTGAATCATGCTAAGTGATGGACACTGAGCAGCCCACGGCAAGTTCCAACAGGCCATGAAGCAGAAGTAGGTTTTGTGGGGCACTTAAAATTTAATTATATTTAATTATATTTAATTATATATGGAAAACTCCAAGGTCATTCAATACATCCCAAATATTATCAGTCATCTTGACTTTTGTCTTGTCACTGGATTCCAATAACTATGAAAGAGCAGAGTAAGGTAAGCAATTTCACACAACTCTGCCTCAATTAAATCCAATTCATGAATAAGTCAAAAACATCACCCATAGCATTTTACCAATTTTACTCACCTCAAAGTCTGGTGGGGACAGGCAATGATGAAGCAGCAGGTGCAGATACACTGGGAGCTATCCTCACAAAATTTCATATATGAGACGCAGGTAATTGAGTCTCCTCACTGGACTGAAGTAGCAGTAGGATTCAGCACACCACTGGGTGTCTGAGCAGCCTTTTTAAGGACTACACTACTCTCTTCTTGGTGTGAGGAAGGGGATAGAAAAGGTACCCTAAAACTTGTCTGCTTCATCTAACCTAACCCTGGCCTCCTTATCACAGCAGGCAGGCATCTTACTATGTAGCCAAAACCCACATTAAAATGTACAAAAACTTTTGTGAAGGTGATTCTTCTTAACATTTGTACATAGAATGTGCACACGATTATGGAAAACACAAAATCCAGTCTACCAGAAGGACAAACTGCTCTTGTGAGAGAACTCAACAGGAATCACATCCTGAAAAAAAGAAACTGGGAAACCTTTCTGTTTAAAGAAAATAACTTTAATTAAGAGAAACAAAAGTGCAGTCTATCCAGTATGGTCTGAGACCCCGAGTAACAGAATTTACAGTTATTTATAGTTCTCTTGATTCATGTATGGTGCAAGCCCTTTGCAAGTAAATATGTCTCCATAAGCCTTTTATAGGGCTTTCTTATTTCATCAAGCCCCTTTACACTTTCAGAGAGCTTCATCATTTTAATGCATAGATACAGACAAGATTATTCTGTTCATATACATAAGATACACACTTTCTAATGATTATAGTCACTCCTAAGGTCGGCTATCACAGATATTCACCTGGGACTACATCATAGTTTCAGTTACACACAGGTTTTCACTGAGATTATACTCTTAATATAAATCACACAAATACATTTTATGCTATTAAAATGATTGTATCTGATAAATGTTTAGCAAAGTTAAGTACTGCAGCAGCAAGCACCCCAACATCCCCAGGGTGGCTGCCAACACAGGTTCTTAGATCTGCTTTTCTAAAGGAAAGCAACTCAAAATCGGTTAACAAGCTTACTTTAATCAAACAAACATATATCGTTTACCTAGTTCAGGGGAAAAAGGTCAGCACCCAGAACTTCAGAGTATACAGACAGAAGTTTTCAAAATAGAGAAACAGTATCAAGGTGTGGGCTTTCTGGAAAAACAAGCCTCCCACTACAGGCTCCAGGTGCATTTAACCTAGGGGCAGGGAAGATCTTTAAATTTGCATTTCCATTACAAGTACTCAGGCCATTGATTTTTGATCCCACTACAATCCAAATAGCAGCCCTGAATGAAACAAAACTGACAAATGAAGACCTGCTTACCATAGTCAGAGATAAGATTTTCTAGAGTGGCCACAGTGACAAGAGAACTATCAACCTGTTATAGGTTTCACAATTAAATGTTGTCTAGTCAACAAGCTTGTATGACTCCCAAAAGGAGTAATTGATAGGCTCATTACAATGCAATTGTCACTAGCAAGAAACCTCCATGTGTAGCAGTAAGCACCCCAATATCCCCAGGGTAGGTGCCAATATAGGTTCTTAGATCTGATTTTCTTTCTTTTTTTTTTTAAACAAATGCTTTATTAAATTCTGTTTTACATCATTCATTTCCGCCAGATTTTGAGTTACAATCATTTTCCCCCCATTATTCCCCTACCCAAACTCCCTGAATAGCAGTCCCACAAGATATCGCTTCCTCCAATCTGCTCTCTCCCATACCTTCTCCCATACCCCCACTGACTTTTCCATTAGAGGAAGATGAATCTTTGTGTCCCAATGCCTGCACATCTTATCTCCCAATTATAGACAAAAGAGTATTAATAATAGTATTTATATATATATTTGAAACATTTAATGTTACGACCTCGAATTTCAGATCCATTTCCTTCCTCCCTTGTCACCCATTCCTTCTTGGGAGATAAGTAATTCAGTATATGTTGTACATGTCTGGCTATGCAAAACATTATCATGGTAGATATATTGTACAAGGCTGCTTATAATTCCCTCCCACTCATCCCACCCCCCACCTGGTCCATTCCCTACATGATCCTGTCCCTCTTCTATAGTGGGTACTTCCAACCTCCCCTCACCCCAAGGATGCCCTCCCATCCATCATCCCTCCTCTCATCCCCCTTCCCCCTATCCTGCTGCAGGTTGAGATATCCCATTTAGTATGTATGTCATTTTCTCCCTGAACCAAATTCAATGTGAATGTGGTTTTGCCTTTTTAGCCTTCCTTATTCTCCCCCTCCTTTGCAACCACTTCTCCTACATGAGATAGTTTACCCTACCATGTCTCTCCCCATCTCCTCTTGCCACTTTCCTCTCTCACCTCATAATTTCATCCCTTGAGTATTCTCCCTTCCCAACAAATTCAACCTATGCCCTCTATCCATATATAACTGTAACCATATACACACACATTCACATATGTATTCATATGACCACACACCCTTCTTCCATTATTTTCATAGTGAGAAAGATATCATCAGTCACAGATATTGCTTTTCCATATAGGAATGTAAATAGTTCAACTTTGATAAGTTCCTTTTGATTTCTTTTCCCTGATTACCTTCTCAGGCATCTCTTACTTCTTGAGTCTGGATGTCAAATTTTCTATTCAACTCTGTTTTTTTCCTCAAGAATGCTTGAAAGTCCTCTATTCCACTGAATGACCATATTTTCCCCTGAAACAAAATACTCAGTTTTGCTGGGTAGGTGACCCTTGGGTTCATTCCCAATTCTTTTGCCCTCTGGAATATCATATTCCATGCCCTTCGATCCCTCAGTGTAGGAGCTGCCAGGTCCTGGGCTATTCTGATTGTGTTTCCACAATATTGAAATTGTTTCTTCCTGGCTGCTTGTAGTATTTTCTCCTTGATCTGGGGATTCTGGAACCTGGCTATAATATTCCTGGGAGTTTTCTTTTTGGGATCTTTTTCAGGAGGTGATCTGTGGATTCTTTCAACCTCTATTTTGCCCTCTAGATCTAAAACATCAGGGCAGTTTTCCTTGAGAATTTCTTGAAGGGTGATTTCTAGGTTCTTTCCTTGATCATGGCTTTCAGGTAGTCCAATAATTTTTAAATTGTCTCTCCTGGATCTATTCTCCAGGTCAATGGTTTTTCCCATGAGATATTTCACATAGCCTTCTAATCTTTCGTTTGTTTGTATCTGCTTAACATCATCTTGATTTCTCATAAAGTCACTAGCTTCCATTTGCTCCAGTCTAGCTCTGAAGGAATGAATCTCCTTAGTGAACGTTTGAGATTCTTTTTCCATATGGCAAATTCGACTTTTTAAGGCATTCTTCTCCTCATTGCCCTTTTGGGCCTCTTTTGCCATTTGAGCTAGTCTATTTTTTCAGGTGTTGTTTTCCTCAGTCAGGCTGTTGACCCTCCTTTCATACTTTTCCTGCATCCTTCTCATTTCTCTTTCTAATATTTCCTCCACTTCTCTTATTTGATTTTTAAAGTCCTTCTTAAGGTCCTCTATGGCCTGCAACCCGCTCATGTTTTCCCCTGGGGCTTTTGGAGCAGGACTTCTGACCTCACAGTCCTTTTCCCGCTCTATGCCCCCAAAATAGGAGTCTAGGGTTGCATTTTTCTGTTTCCTTTGCCTTGGCATGTTGCCACTTAATTGCTTGACTTTTGGGCTTGTTGCCACACTATGGCTTTAAGGCCAGATAGAGGAATTTTCGTCCCGAACGTGTGGGGGGCAACTTCCGTTTCTGGCAAGCTGTAAACCCACCCACAACTTCCACCCTAGATCACAATCCAGATCCAGGGAGGTTAAAGCAAGAGCGATTACCCCCCAAGACTGATCGCTGGATCTCCCCACGATTTGTAGGCTGGGAAGCCGGAAATGTCTATGAAAACTACAAAATGGCATGTCTCCTCAGCGGCTTCTAGCCCCCAGGGGAGGGAGCTGACGCATTCCCCAAGTACAGGTCCCAAAGTCCATAGGACACTAACCTCTTACTTTGTCCTAGGCATGTCTATGTTGATAATTCTGGAGTTGCCACAGCTACTGGTGTTCTGGGGTTCCTCCAGCTGGCTGTTGGCCCTGGTGCCCTGGGGCTAAAACCTCGGCTCACAAACCTGGGCTCGGCTCAGCGGGGCTCCTGCTCTCTGTGCAGAGGCTCTGCGCGTTGCCACACTCCCAGACCGCTGCGCTGGTCCTTCCTGTAGGGCTGCTGGGCTGTCTGGGCCTCCGGAGGTTTGCAGCTCTTCTGTATCATTCTGTGGGTGCTGGGGCTGCAGAAGTTGTTCAGAGTTGTTTTTTTTACATAGT
The DNA here is from genome assembly GCA_011680675.1 of Gymnobelideus leadbeateri. Lineage (NCBI taxonomy): Eukaryota > Metazoa > Chordata > Mammalia > Diprotodontia > Petauridae > Gymnobelideus > Gymnobelideus leadbeateri. The sequence goes on from WOXC01008571.1 coordinate 177,352, forward strand.
TTGTGGGGAATCTGGGGGCAGAGAGGCTTAGACGAGCTGTTTCTTTAGATCTGCTTTCAAAAGGAAAGCAACTCAAAATGGGTTAACAAGCTTGCTTTAATCAAACAAATATATATTACCTAGTTCAGGGGAAAAAGGTCAGCACCTCGAACTTCAGAGTTACAGAACTTACAGATCAAACAGACAGGCTTCCAAACTGTCCAACCATTATATCAATACCAAATCACAGTTACCAGAGAGGGAAGCATCAACATCTGGGTTTTCAAAGCCGGGGGGCTCTCAACAATGGCTTCCCAGAGTCTCATCTGGTCAAATCACACAACACTTTTCAAAGTGAGCCCCAAAGCAAAGCCTCAAATCAGGGATTATATAGTCTTCTCCTGGCTCAGAGAATGTAACCACCCTCTTGACCCACTGCCCAATCACACAGCATCAAGGTGTGGGCATTCCTGAAAACCAAGCCTCCTACCACAGGTTCCATGTGACCACATTCAGCCTATTAGGGGGCAGAGTATATTTTCCAGTCAAGGAA